>PVKE010023928.1:0-24224 GCA_004027555.1 Craseonycteris thonglongyai | reverse complement strand
TTTTTTGTCACTGTTCTATCAGTTTTATTTTAAAATGAATGCTGTACATTACATAATTTTATTTCTAAATATTTTGTCTATGTCTCTTAAAATTAAGAGAGCT
The DNA here is from genome assembly GCA_004027555.1 of Craseonycteris thonglongyai. Classification (NCBI taxonomy): domain Eukaryota; kingdom Metazoa; phylum Chordata; class Mammalia; order Chiroptera; family Craseonycteridae; genus Craseonycteris; species Craseonycteris thonglongyai. The sequence goes on along the minus strand of PVKE010023928.1, from coordinate 24,121 downwards.
TTAAAAACATGATCATTATACTTTTATTATGATCCTTAGAATCTACAATTTCTCCATGTTATCAAATATCTAGTCAATATTCAAATTGTCTGCATATATTTGAATTAGGATACATATTTAACAATAGTTAATATGTTTCGAGTCTTTTTATTAATGGGTTCTTCATTCATCTGTCTTTATTTGTTCTTTCAATTTATGTGTTAAAGAAAAATTAGTCATATTTTCTATTGTTTCTCAAGGTATGGACTGTGCTGATGTAATCCCACTATGTAACTGACATGTTTCTCTGTTTTATGTATTTTCTAAAAATTAGTAAGTTCAGAGGATTGATCTAATTCAGTATAATATTTGGCAACAATTTGGTATTACATACTTTAAACAGAACACACATAATGTCTACCTCCTTCTCTGTTAGTAATGTTACTAGATATTCACTTATTACTTTCACTAGAGTTAAGGGTTGAAATGTGTTCCCCTAAAATTTATATGTTGAAGCCCTAACTTCCTGTACTTCAGAATATGACTGAATTTGGAGACAGGGCCTTGAAAAGAGTGGTATCCTTGTAGGAAAAGGAGATTAGTACATATGAAGAGACACCAGCGCTATAATGCACAGAGGAAAGCCCATGTGAGGACACAGTGAGAAGATGGCCATCTCTAAGCCAAAGAGAGATGCCTCAGAAGAAACCAAACCTGCCACCACCCTGATCTTGGACTTCCAGTCTTCAGAACTCTGAGAAAATAAATTTCTGTTGTTTAAGTGACTCAGTGTATGGTACATTTTTACAGCAGCCCTGACAAACTAATATAATTAGTGAATGGCAAATACCAATGTTTTAATTCTATCATTTCTTCTTTGTTATGAAGAATATTTTAACAAAGAAAAAGCCTTTTCATTATTAATTATTTGGTTAATGTGAGGTAGGATTTTTCTTCACAAGAAATAAATTGGCTTATCAGTCTTCTCTTAAGAAGGATCTAGGTGTCTCACTATCCACAAGTAGAACACTCCGATGAAACCTTTCATAAGCTAAAATGAAGTAAGGCAAATGAGGTATTAGCATTAATTTATATGGAAATATTTTAAAGTTTTCTCAGACCCAAAAAATAACCTACCAAATCATACCAAATACACTGAATTGTGTCCAGTTTTATGTTGAGCATAACACCATTATGAGCTCTCTTAGGCTTTTCTGATACTTTAGGGACACATCTTGCTAATGGATGCATGAAATGGAGATAAAGCACAGATGCTCATAGACACACTTCGAAGCTCTAGTAGCTTGATGCTGAGATGTTGAATGTAGTTCCCAGAGAAGGCACCTGGAGGGGCTACTCTTCCTGCCCTGGGTGCTGCTGCCTCTATAATAGCTTCTGCAAAGCTAAAGCTGAACACTTCTTCACTTTTCACCTATTGTGGTTAAAATAAAAAATCCTCTTCGGACTATAAAACACATAACAACATAGGTCTTTTGTAAAGCAAAGTGGAGTAATGTGAACTTTTGCAAAGCACAGGATATATATAAGTATATGTATATATATATGTATATATGTGTGTGTGTATAATATATAATTATTATTATAACACATTAGTTATACATATTTGGTTGTGAAACAGTAAGTGCTCTGGTTTTCTTTCCCAAAATTAACCTTGGAGGAAACTACAGAGTGAAAAACATAGATTTCAGAAACATATGCAATAGCACAGTGAACTTCTGGAAAGGGGAAGAGTATACTGAAGTGGAGTGTCTAGAGCAGTATATTAATAGTTGCAACCTGGGGAGAGGGCAATAGAAAACAGCAATAGAAGGATAGATTAAAGTTTTTTAAAATCAGCTCTTGCATCTTCCATGTGTTGACTTGGAATAGCATTGCCCAGCTGTTCCCTGCAGAAATCTGATGTAATCACTCATAGCACTGATTAATTTATTGGGGGTAGGGGCACCATGAAGAGCAGAGCAGTACAAAACTAATACTGGGATATAGAATTGAAAAAAGCAGTTGCAGGCTGAGCAACTTTACACACTCATTTATCCACCCTAACCACTTCCAGACCTCTAGAATATTATAACTCATTTATAATTCCCGTTGCAATAGCTGCTATTTTCTTAAAATGTTAATTTATTTTTGGGGTGGTAGCAAAGAAAAGTGATTAACTGTGGTATTGTGGTACATAGAGTTCTCTTCTCTAGGGCTCATCTTTTTCTCTAGCTTTGATCTTATCAAGAACAACAGAGACTAAAGTTATTACCCCTTACATATTATATAAAAAGTGTATTCTCAGATAAATGTGAGCCCACAGGACAAAATAATTTTTCATCTGAAAGTTAAAAAAACCCCACAACATCCTAGACAACATATTGTCAAGGGTATGAAGGGTCTCAAATTTTACCCTACTTGCTAGGTAATTTCATGATGTGAGCAGAAGACAAGAGATGCCTAGGTCAGAGACATGATTTTCTCACAGCAATAGCAGAATCTGCATTGGCTTTAGTTCCTTAGGTCACAGTTCCCACAGAATGATGCAAAGAGGGCCAGGTGATGCCTGCATAAGCAGTGTGTTGAGCTACAGAAGAAAAAACCCAAGCTTAGGAAACTTAAATCTATTCTAACAGGAAATAAGTATGCCTGCCTTTTGCTCCTGAGGAAGACATCATCTTTATTATACTGGACAGTAAACAAACTTATCCTTTTGAGAGAGACACTATTTCTACCTCCCATGGCTATTTTCTATACAAACAAACTTGAAAGACTAATTTAAAATAAAGGTGGTCCATGCCTTAGTTCATGAAAGGTGCAAAAACATAGGAGGACAAAGCAAAATTGTCTCTCAACATATGTAAAATGTAAAGTTTTAAGTGTGAAAAATTTGACCCAGAATTTATATTTTTTCTTTTATTGTTAAAGTTATTAGGGTTACATTAGTTAATAATAGTTATGTAAGTTCCAGGCATACAACTCTTTCCATCACCACATATTTAGCTCCCCCTCCCTCCTCTCCCATCCCCCTCCTCTGTCACCCAAAACCAATAAACTATTGACTGCATCCATGAGCTTTTGTTTCTTTGTTGCTTTCTGTTTTATATTCCACATATGAGTGACGTCATGTGGTTCTTAGCTTTTTCTGTTTGGGTTATTTTGCTTAGCACGATGATCTCAAGTTTCATCTATGTTGTTGCAAATGGCAGAATTTCATCTCTTCTGATCGCTGAGTTATATTCTGTTGTATATATGTACCACAGCTTTTTTATTCAGTCATTTATCAAGGGGCACTCTCTTTGTTTCCATTTCTTAGCCACTGTGAACAGTGCTGCAGTGAACATCGTGATACACATGTTTTTATGGACTAAATTTTTCAAGTTTTTTGGATAGATAACCAGAAGGAGGATTGCTGGGTCATAGGGTAGGTCCATTCCCAATTTTCTGAGGAATCTCCATACTGTCTTCCAAAGTGGTTGTACCAATTTGCATTCCCACCAGCAGTGTATAAGGGTTCCTTTTTCTCCACAGCCTCTCTAGCACTTGTTGTTCCTTGTCTTGTTGATTATAGCCATTCTAGCAGGTGTGAGGTGGTATCTCATTGTGGTTTTGATTTTTATTTCCCTAGTAGCTAGTGAAGTTGAGCATTTTTTCATATGTCCATTGTCCATTTATATGTCTTCATGGGTGAAATATCTGCTTAGGTCTTCTGCCCATTTTTAAATTGGATTTGCTTGTTTTTTTATTGTTGAGAAGTACAAATTCTTTATATATATTTAGATATTAGCCCCTTATCAGAGGCATTGTTTCCAAATATTTTCCCCCAGTTGGTTGGCTGCCTGTTTGTGTTGTTGATGGTTTCTTTTGATGTGTAGAAGTTTTTCAGTTTGATAAAGTCTCATTCACTTAGATAAAGTCTCATTCACTTATTTTTACTTTTACTTCCCGTGCCTTGAGATCAGTTTCATAAAGTCCCCCATGAACCCAAGGTCTGTAAGTTGAGTATCAATATTTTCTTCTATACAATTTATTATCTCAGGTTTTTATTTGGAGGCTTTTAATCCATTTTGAGTTAATTTTAGTATATGGTGATAGATCGAAGTTCAGATTCATTCTTTTGCATGTGGTTTTTCAATTTTCCCAGTGTTATTTGCCAAAGAGGGGCTCTTTTTCCCATGGTATATTTTTCTCTCCTTTGTCAAAAATAATCTGTCCATATATTTGTGGGTTTATTTCTGGGTTTTCAATTCTGTTCTATTGGTCTGTGTATCTGTTTTTCTGCCAATACCAAGCTGTTTTGATTGTTGAGGCTTTGTAGTGCAGATTAAAGTCATATAGATTAAAGTCTGGGAGTGAGATACTCCCATATTTATTCTTTTTTATTTTTAGGATGGCTTTGGTAATTTAGGTTTTCTTATGGTTCCATACAAATTTGATAATTTTTAAAAATCTATTTCTTGAAAGAATGTCTGTGGAATTTTGATGGGAATTGTGTTGAATCTGTATATTGCTTTTGGTAATATGGCCATTTTAACTACATTGATTCTTCCAATCCATGATATAAAATAACTTTACATTTCTTTGTGTCTTCTTCAATTTCCTTAAATGAAGTCTTATAGTTTTCAGTGTATAAGTCCTTAACATTATTTGTTAAATTTATTCCTAGGTATTTCATCTTTTTGTTTGTGATAGCAAAAGGAACAAATTTTCTCATATCTCTCTCTGATGTTTCTTGTTGGCATATAAAAACACAGTTGATTTTTGTACATTGATTTTGTATCCTGCAATTTGACTGTATTTGTTTATTGTTTCTAATAGTTTCCTGGTAGAATCTTTAGAGTTTTCTACATAAAGAATCATGTCATCAGCAAAGATTGACAGTTCAACTTCTCTTTCAATTTGAATACCTTTTAGTCCTTTCGTTTGCCTGATTGCTCTGGCTAGAACTTGCACTACTATATTGAATAGCAGTGGTGACAAGGGGCATCCCTGTCTTGTTCCTGATTTTAGGAAAATGGGCTTCAGCTTTCCTCCCTGCGGTATAATTATTAGCTGAGGATCTGTCATATATGGCTTTTATGATTTTGAGGTACTTTCCTTCAATTCCCATTTTATTCAGTGTTTTGATTATAAATGGGTGTTGTATCTTGTCGGATGCTTTTTCTGCTTCAATTGAGATAATCAAATGGTTTTTATCTTTCATTTTCCTTATGTGCTGTATTACATTGATTGATTTGCATGTGTTTAGCCATCCTATGGCCCTGGGATGAATCCCACTTGATCATGATGTAGAATCTTTTTAACGCAATGTTGTTTTCTATTTGTTAATATTTTGTTTAGGATTTTTGCATCAGTGTTCATAAGAAATATTGGTCTACAATTTTCTTTTCTGGTATTGTCCTTCCCAGGTTTTGATATTAAGAAAATGTTGGCCTCATAGAATTAGTTGGGGAGTATTGCCTCTTCTTGAATTTTTAGTAGTAGTCTGAGGAGGATGGGCATTAGTTCTTTAAATCCTTGATAAAGCTGGGACAAAACCATCTGTTCTAAGGCTTTTGCATTTGGGAGGTTTTGGGTAATTGTTTCAAGTTCTGTACTGTTGATTGCTCTATTAAGTTATATACAGTTCTTGGTTCAGTCTAGGGAAACTATGTTTCTAAAAATTTGTCCATTTCTTCTAGATTGTCAAATTTGGAGGCATAAATTCTTTCATAGTGATTTTCTTATGATTTTTTGTATTTCTGTAGTATCAATCATAATTTCTCCCCTGTAGTTTTTAATTTTGGATATATGTGACCTTTTTCTTAGTTTGGTAAGCATAGCCAGTGGTTTATCAATTTTGTTGACTTTTTTCAAAGAACCACCTCTTTGTTGCATTAATTTAATCACTTATTTTTCTGATCTCAATTTTATTAAGTTTTGCATTAATTTTTATTAATTTTTTCCTTCTGCTGGCTTTGGGGTTCTTTTGTTCTTTTTTCTAGTTTCTTTTTTTTTTAAGATGGGATATTAGCATGTTTACTTGTGGTTTTTCTTGTTTCTTGAGATAGGCCTGTAATGATATAAATTTCCCTCTTGTTACTGCTTTTGCTGTATCACTATAATATTGGTAGGTAGTGTTTTCACTGTCATTAGTTTCTATATATTTTTTAATCTCTTGTTTTATTTATTGTTTGATCCAGTCATTTTCTTAATAGCATATTGTTCAATCTCCATGTATATGTAATTTTTTTCTGCTTTCTTTTTACAGTTAATCTTTAGTTTCAAAGCATTGTTGAGGCTGGATTTGTGTCCCAGGATATGGTCTGTCCTTGAAAATGTTCCATGTGCACTAGAAAAAAATGTATAGTCCTGTGTGCAAAATGGAATGTCCTATAAACGTCAATTATGTTCAATTGCTGTGATGCATCATTTAGTGCTACTATTTCCTTATTTAGTTTCTGCTTGTATGATCTGTCCAAGGTTGTCAAGGGGGTGTAGAGTTCCCCTGACTTAATTGTGCTTTTGTCAGATTCTCTTATTAGATCTGTTAGTAATTTTTTTTTGTAAATTTTGGTGTTTATATTAAAGAGTATCATGTGTTCTGGATGTATGTTTCCTTTTATCATTATGAAATGTCTATCTTTATCTTTTATTACTTTGTTTTTATCCTGATGTCGATTTCATCAGAAATCATTATGGCCACTCCTGCTTTTCTTTGAATGCCCTTTGCTTGCAGTATTGTTTTCCACCCTTTCAATTTGAGCCTGTGTTTGTCCTTGTGACTGAGGTGTATCCCTTGTAGACAGCATATGATTGGTTTTTTTTTTTTAATTCAATCCCCTTCTCTGTGCCTCTTTATTGGTAAATTCAGACCACTTGCATTTAGGGTGATGATTGATATATGAGGATTTCCTATATCCATGTCTTTCTTCCTTTTTATTTCTTTGTTGTCCTAATGTTTCCCCATTTATTTTGATTTCGTGATTCAGGTTGAATAGCCTCCTTCTGTATTTCTTAAAATGGCAGCCTTGTGGTGGAGAATTCCCTCAGCTTCTGTATATCTGAAAAGGTCTTTATTCCTCCTTCATATCTGAAGGTTAATTTTGCTGTATAGTTAATTCTTGGCTGAAAGTTTCTATCTTTTAAATTTTTGAAAATTTGGCTCCACTCTTTCCTGGCTTGCAGAGTTTCTGCTGAGAAGGCTGATGACAGCCTGATAGGTTTTCCTTTGAAGGTTATATATTTTTTCCCTGGCAGCCTTGAGGATTCTTTGTCTTTGGTTTTTGATGTCTTCAGAATGTGCCTCGGGGAAGACCTGCTAAGGTCTACGTAGTTAAGGCTCCTATTTTCCTCTTGAATTTGATGTTCCAGCTCTTTTCATAGGTTAGAAAAATTCTAATCTACTATCTGCTTTAAAAGGCTCTGAGAAGATTCCAACTCACTTCCTTCAGGTACCCCTATTATTGTAATGTTGCTCTTTCTTGTAGAGTGACCCAGAATTTATAAGAAGAGTATTTTCGGAGGTAAAGAAATGACTAGCTATATGAAACAAAAATAAAACTAAAAAAATTGTAAATATTGATATAGAGTGTGATAGTTATATATATAAAATACGATTTTTTATTTCTATTTCTTATTATATGTGTCTTGCTTAATGTGTGTTATTTAGAACTTGGGCAGGCCAAAAATATAATGCAAACTAAATTGCCAACTGGAATATTTTATGGTTTCATTTTGAGGACATAATTACTTCTGGGAATTTTAATTAAAATGATTCTTCTGTAAACACTGTCTATTTCCAGGTGTGAATTATGAAATGTATTCTATGTCTTCTTTGTTTCCACAAATAATACACTTTTGAACACTGTGAAAATCTCTGAACATGCTTAGGCAAGAACATATACTACTCAATTGTACATTCAATAAATTGTACTTATTCTGATCAGAATATAACAAATACAATTTACTAGAAAATAAATATTTTAAGAGTACAAAATTAACACATTTTGAAATAAATTTAATTCCTACCCACACATTTTCCTCTTTCACTTTTTTTATATGGTTGTGAAGAAATGTAGTCATAAATATGTACCACATGTTTTCATTTTCTAATAATTTATTTATGACTGAATGAAACTATCCATTTCTATATATGGTAATTCCCAGAGATGCATTTATGGAGTGCTTTATGGAGGATTTCAAATAACTCTTAACTGTCAAAGGTAAAAGTCTATATAGGTTATTTTTAATGTTAAATAAATAAACATAAACAAGATACTGTCTGGCAAAACTCTAACCAAATAAATATTGATCTGGCTATTTTTGTACCCTTGTGTTATAGGATAAGTACAATTCCTTACTGCCTTATTTCCCAACATATCCATCAATTATTCCTTTATAATTGATTGAGAACATGAGGGGTTATCAAGCATAAAACAACCAGGACAAAGTGAGCACTCCTGCTATTAAAGTTTCCTCAAATGTGATCCACTGTTATCCTGCACTGACTCTGAAATGGTGAAGTGATTTAATCAAAACATGATGCATCGATTGGACCCTGAATCTGAAGCGCTAATATGACATATCATTGCCCTCCTTAGACACAAAGATAAACATGTTTTTAAAGATATGGTATCACTTAAAATGCATTTATTCATCTACATGACAACATCCATTGGAATTATAAAGTCCTAACTTTAGAGTGCAATCAACCTGTCCTAAGTATTTAAGTGGAAAGTGATATATAATAGATTCATGATAGGTTTTAAACCAGAATTGGCATGGAAACAGTAATTTTCCACTTAAGACAATACATGGTAGCATGAAATACCCTAATAAACCTTATATTACAGGTAAATCTTTGATAATTTGGCTGTTGTTCCATGCATTACTTAATCTAATTCATTACAAATACTTTTATTATTTAAACAAAATCAATTTGCTTCATCCTCTAGCACCCTTTCCAACTGGCATTCTTCATTTAAATTACAGAACAAGGGGAAGCCAGGATGGCTCAGTGGGTTAAGCACTCACTTTTTAGCGCCGGGGACCAAGGATCAAATCCCGGCCCCGGCCCATGCGAAACCATATGCTGAACTGGGAGCTCCCCCAGTTCAGTTCTCTCTCTGTCTCTGTCTCTGTCTCTGTCTCGCTCTCTCTCTCTGTCAAAAATAAATAAATAAATAAAAAATTTAAATTACAGAACAACAAAATTATTATTTTTTATTATTTTCTCAAATCTCTCAAGAGTAGTACATTGCTAGAACAAGAGAAAAGTTAGTTAATGATATACAATGGATACTTTAGGTATTAAAACTAAATCTCTGTGTGAGCAACCCTACTAATGCTGACTACTACAGCAGAGATTCATTCACTTACACAATTCATACTATGTTAATTCAGATTTAAGGAAATAAAAATGACCCATTAACCAAGAAAAAAGCCCCTTGGAGCACGAAGATATAGAAGACATAGTTCCTTATTGACAGTTGATAGCATATATATTTTTAAATTTTATTCTATCATCTGAGAGAAGTTAAGAGAGAAAAAGAGAGAGAGAGAGAGAGAGAGAGAAATAAAAAGAGAGAGAGAGACAGACAGAGAGAGAGAGAGAGAGAGAGAAGGGCAGAGAGCCCAGAGCATATTAATAGCTGTTCATAATTAGTTGTGACATGGTTTCAATACACACAGGTGGATGTGGGGCTGTCCAGGGCAGAAACCAAATCAGGGGCCTCCTCTATGGGAGGTGAGAACCTTTGCCAACAAGCCATCGGGCAGCCACCAGTTGCGCTGCAGTTTAGAATATGGGGTTGCACAGGCTGGGGCCTGGAATCCAAGCCTGGACCTCAAGATGGCAACATAACCACTCAACCACTGAGCTATCCCAGCATCCCCAACAACTCATAACATTTTATTGGGGAGATAATAAATGAGCATATACGTTTATAAGTCACATTCTGCATAATTGCACTATATGCTGATATAATTGGTTACTACATTGTAATATGAAGAGGTAAAATTGGTAATTAATGTTACCATTTGTCATGCAGAAATAAAATTAAAGAAAAAATGTTTTTCCTAAGTTGTAGGAAAAAATATGTAGGAAAGAAGTGGTATTTTGACTATGAGGAGTGAGTGGATAAGAATAAAATATAGCAGAAAAATTCTAGTTTGAAGAGCAGCAGAAGTAAAAACATAGGTTTAAATGTGATAGACATTAGTAAATTCTGAAGCAAGGAAGGGATTGAGGGGCTACGAAATGGTTCCTGTGGGGAAATGATGGGAAATAAGGCTGAACATGAAATATAAGGGGAAAACTCATGTATTTACCATGGCTTTCTGGAGGGCTTTGGGAAGAGGAGTAATGGAGATACCCACAAAGAGTATTATCTACTTACATATTGTACACCTATCCAATAATTAATACTGGCTGAGAGTTACACATATTTTACACGTATTTCCACAGTTATCTTACAAATAGGACATTATCAGTGAGGATCTCAGAAATAATGTCATCCTTTGGTCATATAACTAGTAAAGGGTGTCCCAAAATTCACGCAAAATTTGAATTTTGAGTCATTTGTGCGGTAAAGTGTTGCCAATGAAAAAAAAAGACAGTGTGATAGCTGACAGTTCAGGGTTATTAAAAATAGAGACTATACGAAAGAACAACGTGTTTTCATTGTTGAGCAATAAAAATTTACATTTTTAAATTATAAACCTGTGTTTTCTATCAAAATTACTTCTTGTGTGAATTTTAGGACACCCTTTATATGGTACATCTACCATTTTATTGCAACAAAGATCTGTCAGGTTGCAATGCTATTGAAGCACACAACATCTATGATGAAAGCAATATTTATGAAAGATTAGTTAGCAAGCAGAGTCAAAAATGCAATGGATGAAGAAAACACTGCAGGCATAGACACTATTGAGTCCCCCCAAAGGGAAGAGAAAAAAAATGAAAAAGCAAATCATAAAATAATATTTAAAGAATAATGGAAAAGAGCAGCATGTTTAGTTATGGAATGCAACAGAAGACAGAACAACATGGAGGAATTTGTAGTAAGGGCAATGGAATTAGTGATAAAGACAATAATAATAAAAATAATAATTATTATTATAATTCCTGAATCAGGTGTGCATATGTAGTCTCATTTCCTAGAAAGTCCTTCTTTGCCTTTTCTCATTGTCAAATTCATCAAAGACCTAATTAAAAATTACTTTCCTGGTGTAAAAATTACTTTGTCATTCCTTGGAAGGATGAATGACTCCTGAGATTCTTAATATTTACATATAGTTATTTTATCATGTGACATTGTATTGTTACCTTGGTTTACTTGCACTTCTTTAATACTATAAAATAAGGGCATTGAAAGCAGGGGACATCTCTTCTGTATTTATCATATGTACTTTTTAATTCCAAAAGAAATATACGATAATTAGATAATTAATACATAGAAAATAGAAAAGAAAAAAAAAAAAGCACATCCTCTTAAGTGTAGAATTTCTTTTTCTTACCTTAGTTGGAATTATAACATTTATCATTTTTTTTTAATATTTTTTAAATTGTTTTTGACAGAGAGACAGAGACAGAGAGAGGAAGAGAGAAGGAGAGCCCAGAGCAGTCTCCACAGCTATATGTTATCAGCTTTCAACATAGTTTCATTCCACACAAGTGGGTGGGGGCCACGGAAGGTGGGAACTGAGCCAGGGGCCTCCTGCATGGGAAGCATGCCCCCGCTGCCTGGAGGCCAAACCAGTCGCCTCCCACATCGGAAGCTCATTCTGGCTAGAACTGAACTGGGGCCACACCCCAGATCAACATATGGGTCCGTATGGGCCTGTGTCGGGACTTGATCCTAGGACCCCAGGGCTTCAAGGAGAGCACTCAACCCCACTGAGCTATCCCAGCATCCCCTCATTTTAAAAATACAGTCTGGTTATTATACCATCTCTTCAGGGCACCACCCCACCTCTAGTTTCAGTTGTGGTACTTAAATCTCCGATTATATATTTGGATTGGAAATTGAATCCTGAAAGATCAGGTAAGTGCATCCTCTGAACAGAGTGACTTGTTTGAGGATGGGACAGTGATCCAAATAAGACCAACAGGAACCTGCCAGGCATCCCTTAGATATTTTCTGGAACAACTGGGTAAGAGAGGCATTCCCTTTTTGTTGGATTTGCTAAATATGAGGACAGTGTCAAGAGTTGTGGTTTTGTCACAGCATATGGAAAATCTGAAATGAAGCTGAAACAGAGGAGGGGCAGAGCTGAGTAATGAATATGGTAAAATACAGTTTCCTTATGACACTGTTTGAGCCCCCAAATTCAAATCTACTTCATGCCTATTGTCCTCCTGGGTTTCCCAGTTATATAATCCAGTATGGCTCCTTTTTCCCTTAAACTCTGAATTCCTGATTCTAGATGCATTTTACTTCATTCTTTAGCTATATTTATAATTATAAAGCAAACATGGGTAAATCATGTTATTTAAATGTATCCATCTACCCTGTGTAAAGAACCATGCAAGCAACTAGGGACATAAAGAGAGAAGACCTAGTCTTGTCTTCAAGGTAGTCATAGCCTAAATTATAAACCACACAGTCAAATAATTAAACATAATAAATGATGACACACAGTAATAGAGCTACATATAAAGAGATATAAGAATACAGAGTAAAGAGTGGGAGAAACTACACAGAAATTGTAATATTTGACTTGGAGCCTTAATAACCATGCAGAAAATCTTAGAGTGCAAAATAAAGAGGAGAGTACCCCAGTGTCAGAGGATAATAAAAGCAAATGCAGTTATATGAAGTGTTCAAGAAACTGACCAACTATTTCTGTGTGATTGGACCATCAAGGGGGAGAGAGAGAGAGAGAAGGAGTGGGGAGTGCAGAGAGAGAGAGATTAAAGACTAAGGAGAGCATTACTAAATGATAAAGCTACAGCTAAAGGCAAAAATTCGCAATTTATAAGACCTGCATGCACTTAAAGAAGACTGGTCTTCATTTATATACCTGAAAGCTAGAGACATTAAATAAAGAACACAGTAGGATCAGTGTTTGACAAATATATGTATTTGCTATTTGTGTGAAGGTGAATGATAAGGTCAAGGATAAGCATAAAACATCAATTAGAAGGTAATAGCCCTAGGATAAATTATTTGGGCTTAACTAAAGAAATTTCAATGAGGATTAGCAGAAAGTGGAAGCCTTTGAGATCTGCTTCAGAAACAGAATCAATAGGCTTTTGTGCCTGATTGCAAAGCAGCTTGCAGAGAATGTGCACTTGAGATGACTATCAGGATCCTGATTTGGAACAAATAGACAGAACACATTTTCATAACCCTACTTTCCTAAAGTGAAAAACGCATTGATTCTGCTATAAATGTTACTTATGTTTGTAAAATATTTATTAAAAGAAAAAGAGATTGCCTTGTGTATATATCAATGCAGTGATAGAAATTTAATTTTAAAATGCTTAATAGAAAATGCTCTTATAGTACGGCTGAATTATGCCTATCCAAAGATACCAAATTTTAATCCCTGGAACTTGTAAATGTTACCTTACAAGGAAAAAGAATCTTTGAAGATATAATTAAAAATTTTGGGATGAGAGTATTTTCCTAGGTTATATGAGCGGGCCCTAAATGTAATGACAACTGTCCTTACAAGAGTGAGGCAGGAAAAGCCAGGATGGCTCAGAAGGTTAAGCATTTGCTTTGCAGCCCTGGGACCAAGGATCGAATCCTGGCCCTGGCCCATGTGGACCCATATGCTGAACTGGGGTGTGCTTCTAATGTGGGAAGCCCCTAGTTTGGTTCTTGCCCCCTGGTTCAGCCCCTGGCTCAAGAGTGCGTGCCTCCCATGTAGGAGGCCCCCAGGCCAGTGGCTGCCCTGCATGGCCTCTACCCAACTGTTTGGAACAAAACCATGTTGAAAGCTGATGACTTACAACTATGGAGACGGCTCTGGGCCCTCCCCCTTCTCTCTGTCTCTCTCTGTCACTGTAAAAACAATAAGATAAATTAAAAAAAAAAAAAAAGAGTGAGGCAGAGAGATATTTGATAGAAGAGGAGGCAACAAGGCCATGGGGTGATGGTGCCATAAGTCATAAAACATGTGCTGTTACCAGAAACCAGATAAATAAATAAATAAATAAATAAATAAATAAATAAATAAATAAATAAATGGATTTTATCTTAGACTTTCCCAAGGGAGTTCAGCCAGCTGACATCTCGATTTGGAACTTCTGTCCTCCAGAACTGTGAGAACTGCGGGAGAATAAATTTGTGTTGTTTTAAGTTGATCAAGGGGGTGGCAATTTGTTAAGGCAGCCACAGGAACTAATATACTGTTCTTCAATCATGTTTGGGACCTGCCATGAAATCCAAAATAGTGCACATATAAGGTATTAAGAGAATACGTGTTGAACAAATGTAGCCAAAACCTCTCTGTCTCTCTTCTTCTGTCTCTGTCTCTCTGTCTCCCTCTCAATAGAACCTACACTGTCTTATATATTATAAAAACGCTGACAACTCTCTAGCACTGGGAGAGAACAGAAATTCTTAACTTTTTGCAGATTCTTATTTTATTTATTTATTTATTTATGTATGTATTTATTTATTTAATTTATTGTTTTAGACAGAGAGAGAGAGAGGTACAGAGACAGAGAGAGAATTGAACTGGGAGCACTCTCCAGTTCAGCATATGGGTCCGCACGGGCTGGGGCCCGGATTCGATCCTCAGTCCCCGGCGCTGCAAAGTGAGCGCTTAACCCACTGAGCCATCCCGGCTTCCCCAGCTTCTTATTTTTGCATGCTTAATTTGTAATGACTAATCCATGTTAGTGATAATTTTATTCTTATTTTAATTAAATATCTGATTTACCTAACTGCTGACTAGCTGTTCATTGGCATGAAATACTTTGAAAAATGTCTAATGTTACACTTAATGATATTGCATCTAGATATGTTAAAATATTTTTATTTCTAAAAATAATTTTCAATTATCTATAGTCTTATCGAATTGTTCCCACAGTTAAGAATGTAATTACTTCTCCTTCCTTAAAATTCTCCCTTTCCTCTCCTGTCCAATAGCCTCTAGAGACCAGGTTTCTGGTTACATTTCAGATGACGGTAAGTAGTAGTTACAACTCTAACTATATCCTTTAGCTAAGAATTCACCATCACTTTCTTATCTGGGATAAATTATAGCTACCAACTGTGTTGACATGGTGCTTATGCCTCACTGAGACATTACTTAGTTAACTGTATTCCAACCGGTTTTGAGAAATTCCATAGTTTAAAGGTATTTAAGCATTAACATGTCATAGAATCTTTCAATAAAATTGTATCTTTTTCTTGTTTTATTTATTTATTTTGTCTAAAATAAATTCATGTATTTCTGTAATCACTGATATCACACGATAAATTGTCTGCTCTAATTCAGTCAACCTCATGTTACACTTTTTTCTAAAGATTAAAAAAAAAAATTAGTGGCAACTCAACCTAAGGCCCACACCTATGACATTTAACTGAAAATCATACCCAATTCATTAGTTCATTGACATTAATCAACACTCCTCTTTGTATTTCTTTTCAACCAGCTTACATTTCATTGAATGGTATTTTTCAAGCCAACTGAAATTAATTTTACAATCAAAATTTCACATGGCATTGTTTTCAGTACTTTGCTAGAAGTCAAGATGTATTACATCTACTCTACTCTGTTCATTTAGTAACAATGTAAAGCTATCAAAAAAGTAACCAGCTTTGTCTGGCACAATTTGCTTTGTATTAGCTTATTTATTCTATTATTTCTCATGGCTGTATTTTCCTTTCTCAGATTATTTTAAACCAAGCATGTGGTAGCACTTTCAGAATAATTTTCCATTTTTGTAATCTATTTTACTAAACAAAATTAATTACATTTAAGAAACAAGTTAGTCACTTTTATTTAAAACATTTATAAAAATTGAAAAAATGTATTAAATTTAAGGTACGTAGTAATAACTACACTTTTAATATTGCATGAATTGGTATACTTAATTTACAGTGACTGGGTCTGAGATTTAATTTAACACGGCTGGCTCTGATACAACTCCTCCAAGTATCCATTTTAGTAATTCTCACAATAGTTTTAACAGAAACAATTTTTTTTAATGATACAGGCCCCATAACTAAACTTAGTGAAAAATACATGATAAATTTTGGTAGAATGTCTCTTCACTAAATTGATATTTGCAATGGATTAAAAAGCATATATTCTTCATCTGTATGTTTCACATTTCATACTTATAATCAGAACAGGACAAATTAATTAAGGGAAAAATCAATATACTTTGATTCTCTGTATATTATGTAATATTTTTGATTATGCCTAACATTAGGATTTACATATATGTATGCATATACAAGGGCTGTCTGGAAAGTACCCGGCCATGTAACCGTTCTTGAGCCATGGAACTATTCTCATTATATTGACAACGGCTAGATTTTTTTCAGATATGAGGGTGAAAAAATCTAGCCGTTGTCAATATAATGAGAATAGTTCCATGGCTCAAGAACGGTTACATGGCCGGGTACTTTCCAGACAGCCCTTGTATATGCATACATATATGTAAATCCTAAACTACAAATATACTTTGATTGTCTCTATAAAATATATCCCCTTAGATGATGAATAATGTTAGGTTACATTGACCAGAAAAGCAGCCAGCCATTCTGAGCTATCTGAGAACTATTTTCATTAATCAGAACTCCTGTCTTGGCCTTCCACTTCTGCCTTGCCCTTCCACTTCTGCCTTTTCAGTTTCTTTCTGCAAGTATTCAGAGACTATGACTCAAAGCAGGAACCATGGCAAGGTTAAGGAGACCTTTGTACTATAACAGCTAGAGAAGAAACTGTAAAGATAAATATTCTGTTCCTACCCTCTTAAAGATGCATAGTAGGATCATAATTTCTTGTATTCTTGTGTTTGAGTGAAATCATTAGAGGAATTCTGACCAACAAATTGTGAAACGAAGTAAAATGCGTCACTTTCAGGATGAGGAATTCTGATGTGATGTCCTGCAGAACTCTCTTTTTCTTAAACTGTTGAGATTATAAGCAAATTCTAGACAGTGTTAGCTCTGTAAGCTGATGGACAAAAGATGGTCATAATTTTCTTTAAGTCTTCTGAATATAAGGTGGATTTTAATTTTCCAGTCTGTGAATAATGGGAGTGTAAGCTTCAACAAAGAAAATGTAGCAGAAATGATGCCGCGCCAATTTCAGGTCTAGTTTTAAAGAGGTTTAGCATCTTCTACTTTCGCTCTCTTGAAAAACTTGATCTTGAGGCATGACCTTTAGGAATCCCCACTGTGATGCTGTGAGGAACCCAACCCACACAAATAGACTAAATGTAGGTTGTCCAGAATACAGCCACGGGATCTCCCAACATTAGTTACCATGTGAGTAACCCATGTTGAACAATAAAGCCAAATCAATACCATAGATGACAGCAGCCCTAGCAGACATCACATGGAGTGGAAGGCCCACACACTGAGCCCATTTCATCCATAGAATCACGAGAGGTGATAATATGACTAAATGTTGGGATAGATTTTTACATAGCAATAAATAACCAGAACAGTTTGGATCCAGGAATAAGAATGTTGGTGACAGTGTATAGAGACCACTCTCACCAGATTAGCCTCATAAAGCATGAGCTATAAATAAACCACCGTAGTATTTAACTATTGAGGTATTTTTGGGTATTGGCTATAATTAATTGGCTAGCTTGCCTATCTATCTGTCTGTCTGTCTGTCTATCTATCTATCTATCTATCTATCTATCCATCCATCCATCCGTCCATCCAAAAGTTTGTTTGAAAATTCAAAAATATGTTCAGTTTTACACATCCAGGGGACAACCACATAAAAATGTTCAGAAAGCATTGGGTCTTAAGAATAGAATGTCTAGTGTCACTCTATAGGTCTTTATTAAAGATGTATATTTAGATGAACCATCCTAGAAAAATATATAATGGGAAGACTATACCAATTTTAGTGTAATTCAAGATCATATGACATTTTTGGAAGTCTTGACTTTTGAACAATAAATCATTTTTATAACTGTATTTGGCAATTGTGATACACAGATAAAGTACAGTATAGTCTTCATCCTCAGGGATACTCAATCTTCTCTAATTCATACTAAGACATAATGTAATACTATTTCTTAAAAAAATGTTTTTTTCTCTTTCTATTTTGTTTCATCTACATTCTGTCTTTCCTGAAGCCATAAGATTCTATCATTCCAAACTTCATATTAACTGAAGATTTGACCATCATGACACAATCTGTGTGATTCAATAACTAGTCATTTTATAAGTATGCTCACTTTCACCATGGTTATTCAACATAGTTCTAGAAGTCTTAGCCAGAGCAATCAGGCAAGAGGAAAAAATAAAAGGCATCCAAATTGGGAACAAAGAAGTAAAATTATCACTATTTACAGATGACATGATCAGTCATAGAAAACTCTAAAGACCCCACCAAAAGACCATTAGAAACAATAAACAAATATAGTAAAGTTGCAGGATACAAAATCAATATATAAAAAACTGTTGCATCGTATATACTAACAAAGAATATCAGAAAAAAAAGAAGAAAACAATCCCATTTACAATTGCAACAAAAAGGATAAAATACATAGGAATAAACTTAACAAAGGAAATGAAGGACCTATCCACTAAAATCTGCAAGACATTGTTGAAAGAAATGGAAGAAGACAGGAAGAAATGGAAAGATATTCCATGTTCATGAATAGGAAGAGTTAAATTAAAATGCCCATGTTACCTAAAGCAATATACAGATTTAATGCAATACTCATTAAAATCCACATGGAATGTTTCAAAGAAATAGAACAAAAAATTATTAAATTTGTATGGAAGTCTTAAAGGAACCTGAATAGTCAAAGTGATCCTGAGGGGCAAAGAAAGGCTGAAGTTATCACACTGCCTGATAAAATTATACTATGAAAATTTGACTATAGTGCCATTGGACTAAAAGTAGATACAGAGACCAATGTAACAGAATTGAGAACTCAGAAATAAAACACACGTATATGGGTAACTAATTTTCAACAAAGAAGAAAAAACATACAGTGGAGAAAGAAAAGCCTGTTCAATGAATTTTGCTGAGAAAATTGAAAAGTCATGCAACAATAAGAAACTAGACTGCTATTTGTCACTATACATAAAAATTAGCTCAACATGGATCACAGACCTAAATAGAAGACCTGAAACAATCCAATAAATAGAAAAAAACATAGTTACTAAATGTATGTACCTTGGTCTTAAGAAGAGTTTTATGTATTTGACACCAAAAGCAAAGAAAGTGAAAGCAAAAATAAATAAACAGGACTATATTAAACTAAAAAGCTTCTGCACAGCAAAATAAATCAACAACAAAACAAAAAGGCCATCTACTTAATGAGAGAATATATTTGCAAAGAATTCCTCCAGTAAGGGGCAAATATCCAAAATATATAACTGATATTACTCCCCAAAATTAAATTTTTAAATAAATTTAAAAAATAGTATAATTTTTAAATAGCATATCTTCAACTGATTACTGAAAATTAGATTATGATTACATTATGAACATTAATTAGAAATTCCTAGGACAATATGAATTCAACAAGAACTAATTAATATTAAACAACCCCATTTAGATGCAAATCATTTCACTGTGCAGGTATACCTTGAATTTGAAGGTACCCCTTATATTTAATATTATAACTATGGAAAAATCATCAACCTGGTAGTTTCTTTTAGGAGTAACTGAGTTGTAAAGTTTTTGGTACATATAAAATTTTTTTCAAAAACAAGAATAAACTAATAATAATTTAGCAGTGTCAATTTCAAGTCCTCACATTAATATAGGGTGTGATCAAAGTTACAGTTGAATCCTCTTATACATGGGATTCATTTTTTTCTGTAGTGAAAGTTTTCTTTCTTGTCTAAAGAGGAAAGTTAAATGAAGTAAAGGAGTATAGTTTTCCTTTGGTCATCTGTTAATATGTCACTTTTGGATTAAGCAGCACACCTTCCTTCTTTTTATCATCAATCTTGATTTAAACATAATTTTTAAGATTCCTTGTTGTTTACTTTAGAATTTTTTTCAATTTCATTTTTATTTTGAACTCACTGGTAATTTTCTTAGGTGTCTATTTTATTCTTTTGTCATAATTATTCTTTATATACCACTACTTCTGCTATTTTACTTG
Source organism: Craseonycteris thonglongyai (assembly GCA_004027555.1). NCBI lineage: Eukaryota > Metazoa > Chordata > Mammalia > Chiroptera > Craseonycteridae > Craseonycteris > Craseonycteris thonglongyai. Next base: position 3,876 of record PVKE010023928.1, on the reverse strand, counting down.
TTCACATGTTCATAGGCAAGTTCCTTGGGCAGTTGCACTGATCTCTTTAGGTATCCCAACATTTTCTTCTTCATCAGCACCATCTGTGATTGCATGGTCCAAAGCATTTTTTTTTTTTTGACAGTTGCCTTTGCCTTTTGTGGCATCTTCACTTCATTAATATATGAACTTTTATCCATTCTTTCTCTCAGTTTTCTGTGGAATTTTAACATCTAACAATTTTCAACTTTGTGTACTACTACTTTTTTTTGGCTTGCTCACACTCCAGAATCAAACGATTATTTTTTTCCAGGGCTCCATGTATTTTTTCTTCTTTAATAAGTTCCTCTCCTTTGGCAGGCCTGCTATTAAGCTTAGAATTGATCCAAATTTATAGTTTCCACAGACAGTTCTTATCAATAAATAGTGGAAGTCCCCAGTAACTCTCATGTCTTACCTCCAAGCCAGTTTTACAATTTTGTGAATCTTATCTTCAGACTTACTTATCTGGCTCCCAGAAGTACATTCTATCATGGCACCATTTCTACTCCATTATCCTTTGAACCTAACCCAGACACTATCATATTTTCATGATTTCCACATGAAACTCTTCACAATTCTGGTTTACCGTATTTGTGCCCCTCTTGTCTTTTTGTTGACCACAGTATATTCCTGTGAGGCATGTTCAAGTTCTGGTAAATAGATGGGGATAGAGTTTCAGGGAGGCAAGACCGGAATTAGGGTAGCTAGTAAAGCTTTAATCCAAATAGATTCATTATACACTTTCTGAACTAAGACTACTTTAAATAACAACAAAAATAATAACAAAAATAATTTTGCTCTATCGAGTACATTTCCTGTTCTCCACTTTCCTCAGCTCTTTGTGTAAGAGCAATTCTGCTGCCCATTGATAAAATATTTCTAGAATAAAATCGAATGCATCAGGCCATAAAGCTGGTTGTCATTCACTGTTAAGGTTACCCAACAGGCAGTAGAATGTAGAACTCTGGAGCCAGATTGCCTGCTTTATAGCCCAGCTGTTATAGTAACTAGTTGTGTGACATAGGGCAGATTACTTCTCTGGACAAGCTTACTTATCTGTTAAATGAGGATAATTATAGACTCACACTCATAGGACAGTATGAAGCTGCTAGAGCTTGCCTGTTATATAATGAGTGTTGTCATTTCTATGTGATAATTGTACCTGACTAAGAAGAGTAGCATGCAATAATAGAATGACTGCAAGCTTCACACTCAGAAATAAAGTCCTTCTCAATCTTGCTACTTATTACCTATGAGGTCTTAGGAAATGACTTCACATTTGAACTTCCATTTTCTGTGAAATAATGACGAACGTATCTATACCACAAGATGAATGTGAGAATTGGGGTTTGGCATACTGATGAATTTAAAGTGTGGGACACAAAATAGACACTCCTCCATTGGGAGAACTTAATGTTTTTGACTCTCTCTGCTTTTAAGGAGCTTATTATCATGTTGGGAGGTAGCACTAGGTCATGACTAAGAACTTTTTCTCTGAAATTAGATTTACTTTGAAATTCCAGCTCTGACCCTTATCATCTATGTAAACTTGAGGAAGTTACTTAAATTTTCTGAATTATTCCTCATCCATAAAATAGATATTCACATAACAATATTGATAGAATTATATTAAATGATTTAAATAAAGAGCTTAGCATAATGCCCGGAGCATCATAGTTTCTCTTCCTATTATCACTAATTTAACTTCAGTGTAGTGAATCACATTTCTGACTATAATTTGCATATTTGCCTATAAGGATAATATGCACTGAATAATGGACATCAAATTTTCAGTTGGCTTAATAGTTGTATATCCAGTTATAAATGAATAATCCAGAATTATATTCTATATATCAGTCTCTTTTGAATGTTAATAGTCTCTTTCAACCGCAAAAGGCTGATCCACTTTGTTTTATGACAAATTTCATTCCTAAAACCTGTAAAGCTATGGATCAGGAGTTGGGATATTGTGACAAGAGTCCATGAGCTACCACTCTGTGAGGCCCTACTGGGTGGAGAACTGGATGTCCTAGAAAACACTATCCTAACTAAACAACTGTAATAGGGAGAAAGAGGGGTGAAATACTTGTATATATTAAAATAATTGTATTTTCTGCATTTTAAAAAGGTGATAAATGTTAAAAAAATTATTATGGTTACAATTACTTCAATAAGGAATGGGATTTGATTTCTGGTTCTGCTGATTACTAGGTATAAGACTTTAAACTTAACATCCTGGTTTTCAAAAGAGGTATATTAGCCCCTATATTACAAAGCAATTATTAAAATAAAAATATAAGATACGAGGGTGCAACTAGTATGTACATGTTACCTAGTAGATATTCTAACAATATTTATTCACAGTTGATTTTTTAAATCCCTCCCTGCCTTATATTATCCAGTAGTCAAACTGTTTGCTGATTACGATACAAAATGACTCATGGAATTTAATCCAAATCCGCTTCTCATCCTGAATACAATTTACTGACTTTGTACTATGTGATGTTATCATTTCTTTAAATTCTCCCTCACATCTTCCCTAACACTCCATGACTATGTCTTGGAAGGGCATTGCTGGGAAATTCCATTAGAAGAAAGATGATATGTAATGGTAGATTTTGGGAACTGAAAATTCTTGAAGAGTGATGAAGGATGGGTTCTCTCGAAGTGGATGGGAAGAGATGCAGCTGGACATGTGAGTGGGAACAACTAAGGAAGGCCCCTAGGGACAATGCTAAGAAGTTTTTGTCTTTTATCATGTAGGCTATATGTGGTTGGTTGGGTGTTTTTACAGGAGAAAAACAGACACATATAAGAAATAAAAGATTAAATTTAGTGTTTTGTAAAAACAAACATATTTTTATATATTTCCTGAATGTTGCCCCACTACATGCAGTTTGTTTTTTGTTTCCATACTAGTCAATACCCAGACAATCCTGAGCAGATACTCAGTAGAATCATGATTGCCCCATTGCCTCTTGGGAGCAATCCATGTGAGCCAACATCTCAGAAACGCCAAAGGGACCACGAACACAGTAGAAGGCCTCATCTTCAGCAGAATAATCTAGGAAGGCTAGTCCAGGAGAAGGTGTTTATCCATTATCTAAAGCAGGTGTTCCCAACCTTTTTATACCCTAGGGCGCATTCTAAAATATCGGTAGGGCGGCGGACACCAGCTATTTCTAAGGATATTTATTATTGAACAAGAATAAAAAATAATAAACAAATATAATTTTAAAATAATAAATTTATTGTACAAATTATATACACACAAAGAAACACACATACAAAACTTAATACAAAGTACATAAAAAACACACGTATAATAAAATCATTTAAAAAAAACATAAAAGAAAACATAAAAAAAACCAATCTGTCAGTGTGATCTTTGGCATTGCATTTCATTGGCCAGTGCCTCGTAATTAGGAGAGTATGATGACAACCCTGTTAGCAAACAATTATTAAGATACTCATCGGTAAGTCGAGATCTATATCGTGATTTTATTAAATTCATGTTTGAAAACAAAGATTAGCATAAATACGCTGACCCGAAAAACGATTTGATTTTATATGCCGCTTTTTTTAAAAAATGGGAACCTTTCTTTCTCGACTATGTTCCATAAGTCCTCTGATATTAAGGATTTTAGCAAAATATTGTTCTTAAGGTTCAAAATTTCTAACTCTAGTTCTTCTGCTTTCCCCTGAACAAGGTCTGCAATACATGCGGCTAGTTCTATTATATTTATTTGGCAAGTAAAAGGATTGATACAGAAGGAGACAATTGGCTCGATATTTGTAAACTGCAGAAATCTCTCTTCAAACTGTTTTTGAAGCACTTGCAGGGTCTCAATAAAT
>PVKE010023927.1:0-24228 GCA_004027555.1 Craseonycteris thonglongyai | reverse complement strand
TTCCTGATTCTTTCAGTCTGACTTATTTCGCTTAATAAGATGGTCTCTAGGTCCATCCATGTTGCCAGAAATGACTGTAATTTATCATTTCTCATCGCTGAGTAGTATTCCATTGTGTAAATGTACCACATCTTCTTTATCCAGTCATCTATCGAAGGGCATTTTGGTTGTTTCCATGTTCTGGCCACTGTGAACAGTGGTGAAGTCGTAGACTACAAAAATATTTTAACATGGTTCATTTTTTAAGATTTAAAGAGAATTATGTTTCTTACACTAAAACATATTCTCTTAAATATCTAAAATGATTACATCAAATATTCTAGTGTTAAAGAAGAGTGGAGTATGGCATCTGTTCCAACACACATATACGTATATAGGGATATGTTTTCCTAAATGAACACTTATTTCTAATTTACAGGAGCACAGTTGCCAAAAAACCAGTCATGCTTATTTTACTTTATATTATCTTGTTAGGAAAAGCAAAGGTAGACATTAGGGATCTTAATTTTTGCTCAGAGTGACATCTTGGTGGCTAAGAGTTTAGCTCTTTTTTGTATGATTCTAGATCTGTGAAACAAAGCTCTTGTACAATGTGAGCTCTCATATACTGTATAACCTTATTTCACTACTAAACAAATATTAAAACTTTTATTTCTCTAAGAACTCTGCATAATATTTTATTATGTGATCATTTAAAAAATTGTGACTGTATTTTGCTTCCAATTTTCTAGAATAAAATAACTTTGCTGCTTTGAATGTACTTCCATTCATTCAATAAATGTTTACATTTCATATATATTAGGCTCATTCTTCCTTCTGGCACACATATTTTTAATACAATAGTGACCAGATATAGTGCCAAGGTTTTCATAAATTTTACCCACAACAGAATGTTTATATAAAACAATCTATTTTAAATTTTACTATATGGGGTTACATGATATAGAAGTAATGTAATATGTGATTATTTTACAATATTAAAGAGATTCTTCAACACTAAACATTGAAAGCATTCCTTTTCTTTATATTTCAGGTATAAAATCTCTGTAGGTTTAGCCGCTGCGTAGATATGTCACTAAGATAATTCATTAAAGGATGGTGGTCAAGGCCGTGCTGAATACTTTATAGGGCATACAGTCCAAGTCCTCTCCTTCAGAGAGACAGGAGAGAATACAAATCCTTACCCTTAATTGAGTCTGTGCTATCTATAAGAAAACACCACATCTGACCTCAGCTGTCTTCAAAAAGCTTCTAAAGGGATGTTTATCCATGTTTTTTTGTTCAGATGAGTGGCTACCCTGATTTAAATTAAAAACTTTGGGTCAGAATCAAAATACCATGGTTTTGAGTATAACATGTTGTTATTGGACAAGTCCCACCAGCTCATTCCAGTACTGATTATCTGTTTTAAAAATGAGCTATATGAGAACATTTAAAGTATATTAATAACAATAAACACTGTGCTATTTTGCAGCTCCAAGAGTCTGATCTGAGATCTCTTATGAAGCATCTTGCATAGGCTGACCAGATGTCCCATTTAAAATGAGACAGAAAACAACAGTACTGTCCTGCTTCAACTGATACGTATGGTCAGCCAGTGTCCCTGGGCTACATCCAAGGTGTCAGTAGACTGCCCACATATACTGTTTGAAATAGGACAGTACCATTTCCTGTGCCATTTCTAATGGTATGTCTGGTCAGCCTAGTCTTGCAACACGATGCCTAATGACTTAATGTTGAGTGAATAGCAGGACTTCTGTTGAAAGCACTGCTGTTGTAATGACATCTGGTTCCTTGCATTTTGCAATTTAGCTCAGGGGGCAAAGACGAGGATAAAGAGCTCTCAGTCATGGACATAGGAGAGTGGAGAAGGGATCGAGGCTGAGATGGTCATGAAACCACAAAGGTTCCACAGTCTTTTCATAGTTGCTCTCCAATCAGACTACTCCTTCTGTCCCCTAAGGCAGTTCTTTCTAAAAAGAGTTGACAAAATGCTGAAGAAGATTCTTGCCCCAACCCTCCTGATGACCTCCCTTTCTTGGTATTTTTAACAATTATCAAGTGACCCACTTAATCTTCTTTTTCCTTTACTTATTCACATGATACAATGTGGCTGGTGTCTGGCGTAAATTCAATTCTCATTATTCAAGGGAAATGTACTCACTTAAAGAACCATGGACAGGGTTTTAGTAGTACTACCTTTTTTTCCCTTAAATATATAACACATTGTTACAGTAAATCATAATGAAAAATCTGATTTTCTGAATTAATAAACATGCACATATAAAAGAATTCAAGTTTTAGTGGAAAAATTTATTAGTTGAAAATATATGCAATAATTATCAAAAGTTGGTCTAATTTACCAATATTTTTCATGAATCCATACTGACTTCATTAATTACAATTAATTAGAGAAACATCTACTGATAGAAAGATCATAAACCAAAATGTTTTTTAAAGAATTTATATATGTATTAATTTTTTAATTTTATTGTTTTTGACAGAGGGATACAGACAGTGACAGAGAGAACAAGGAGGGCCCAGAGCAGTCTCCATATTTGTATGTCATCAGTTTTCAACATAGTTTCAGTTCGCACAGGTGGACAGTAGGAGGGCGGGGGATCCAGGGTGGGAACTGGGCCTGGGGCCTCTCTCATGGGAAGCAAACCCTTGCAAACTGGGGGCCAAACCGGGGGCCTCCCACATTGGAAGCTCACTCTGGTAAGAGACGAACTGGGGTCACACCCCAGTTCAGCATATGGGATCTCACAGGTTGGGGCCAGGATTTCATCCTTGGACCCCAGGGTTGCAAAACAAGCACTTAACCCACTGAGCCATCCCAGCATCCCCCAAAAATGTTCTAATAGGGAAAAAAATGATATAATACCACTAAAGTGGAGTGACATGAAAACACTAATTTTTTCCCCTCTGTTTCATGGTAAGAAAATCAAAGAATTTTAAAAATTGACCCCTTGTAGTACTATGTTCTCACATGTCCAGAGCCTAGAATAAGTTGGGTTGGGTTTAAACAAAACCACATAGTCAGCTTTAAAACAAGTTTAACAATTCATCCAATGATAGGCTCTTTTCTTGATGAGCAGTGTTTTCTTAAAGAATTTGTAAGTAATTTTGTCTTTTTGTTGATTCAGGAAACACTAGGAGAGAGAAAGAAGGCTGATAAAGGCATGGGTGAATGACCGGGATGAAAGAAACTCTGTTGAGTCAAGAAATGTTACTTAAGCTTTTCATTGTAGCATAGTTGCTACATATACTGGAGAAATCACCAAAAAACATAGGCCCAAACATTGCACGACATGTGGAGTTGCTCTACAGCAAGTTTCTTCAGCCTGTGCCCCATGGACCACATGAGGCCCAGGATGGCTTGGAATGCTGCTCAACACAAATTTGCAAATTTTCTTAAACTATTGAGACTTTTTTATGATTTCTTAAATTTTATTTTATTTTTTTAGCTTATCAGCTATCATTAGTGTTATTGTATTTTATGTGAGGACAAAGACAATTTTTCTTTTTCTAATGTGTCCCAAGGAAGCCAAAGCTTGGACACCCCTGCTCTAAAGAGAGCTATGAGAAGATTATAAAATGTGTTATATCTTAACAATTGTGTTCAATGCCATAGTTTCTTTGAAAAAGACATTTTATAAGAAATCTATGTGTCTGATGGTAAGCAAATATATCATATCTTCTCCTATAATCTTTATGTTAAAAATACTTTACTTCTTCATTATAAAAATAATATATATATAAGAAGAAAAAAAACTAACACTGGTAAAATGACACCTCAATATCTACTGACATGTCTCACTGTAAAACTTCTACTTATTTATTTATCCACTAATATTTTTATGTAAATTTGGAATTGATAAGTGAAAGCATGTAATATATGGACAATATATTGCCACTTATTCATTAAGTGACTGTTAATATGTAGGATTTTAAAAATGTTTGTGAAGTTTTCTGCTGTGTATATTTTCACTATATTACAAATGCATTCCTTTTATGACTTGTCTACTTATGCATTCTTGCTGGATTTTGGTTTTTTAAATTTCATAAATACGATGTAGAAAAATACCTTCAATGCAAAACCTTTGATTATAAAACATAATCATCTTGCCTTGTGTGATTTTATTCTGGGTGTACATATGCAGTTTAAATTTATACATGCATGCACGTCACTTGAAATTGTTCTCCATTTTTAAGGGAAGATAATTTTCAAGCCCTTCAAGAAAGAAATATGAATGTTCCTTTACACAACTTCCTGTTGCAAGATATCAAGTCCTAGGAGAACCGAGGTCAGCAAATTTAGTATTAGTTGGTAGCTGTGGCATTTTAAAGCGGGCAAATGCAGCCCGCCTACTGGGACCCAGCTGCTGGTTTAAATCAGCTGTAAATGAAACAGGAACATCTTATTGAAGCGCTCATTTGATATAGGTGAATACCTTTCCAAGAGGAATAATGGGAACTTAATTTATAAGGAGGGCTAAGACAGCAACTCAGCAGCATCTAGATCACAAGAACACATCAGACAGGACAAAAATATAGATGATGAAACACTGAAGTATCAAAGAGATTATGCTCTGATAGACTGGGAAGCAATCTAAAAGGTATTTGCTTTTTGTGTTCTCTCATCACTCAGGAGTGCCGTGCCAGATGCCTGGAGCTGAGATTCATGTATTTACCTAGTGGCAATGAAGCCAGGCTGTCCTCAAAAGCTCCCCCCACCCCCCCCACCCCCACTCACCTGGGAGGCCTTCCTATCTATGTGCCTCAGGAGAGCGTAATGACATGTTCTGTTTCAATGATCTCTTATTTGTCAGAATTATCGTGCTGCTCAGATATCAAAGACTCTGATGTGAACATGGTTGCACTCAGGCTTCAGTAGGCACAGCTTATGTAGAGGGTCCTGGGCCAGTGGCTACAATAGATCCAAAGGAAGTCACAAGGCTTCTTATTAGGGGTTATCTCCACTGTAAAAAGGAATCTGATTATGAAGTCATATACTGAATGTATTCCCTTGTCCATACATGTTTTCATGTGTTCATTGAATAATTTGATGTGCAAGGCAAGGTGATTGACAGGCAGGCACTTGGCAGGGTCAGAAGCAAGAGTGACTGCGGTTGACATAAGATGTGGTTACCTGAAACTTTGTACTCTTTGGCTTCCACCATGTTGTTGAGATTGTGAAGAATATGTTCATGTGCATGCTAGGCTGCTTTTAATGAAGGAATGAATTGACCTCTACGACTAAAAGTCTGACCTATAACCCACATAGTTCACCAGAGTGTCTCAAGGGGGAATGAGCCCCAGGTCCCTGCATTGGAAAACAGCTCATTAATGCACTCTATTGACTTTCTTCTCCCTAGTGCCACTGTCCCTGTGCCCTCATTGTGGCTTTCTGGGATCAACTTTTCAATAAATTACCTTCTTCTTTCTTTCTCAGAGTCTGCCTCCCTGGATGCCCAAACCAAGACAAATGTAAAATTCCACTGTGGTGTGTTAATTCCTTTCTTGTAAAGTAATATTTATGCTGTTTTCCTATTTTATCGCTATGAACAATGATACAAGGGGTGTTCTTCTATGTGTCATCTGAAGTACAGTATATGCATATGAATAAAGTTTTGATGAGAGTGTACTCAACTACAGTATTAGCAGAGGTTATTTCTCCTGGGTAGTATTAGAGGCACTAAGCTTTCTATGAAAACATTTCATATTTTGAATTTTTTACAATGTACATGTATTTTTAATTAGGATTTCATGTTTGAACATTTAGACATGTGGGTATGAATGAATGAATATGAATGAATATTCATTTATAAGAATAAATTAAATACAGGATTGAAAGCTATGCAAATTCCTAAATATAGTTCTTTTGTCCTATAACTGGTAGGATGACATAATGTGCAGTTTAGAAAAAGACTGCCTAGTTTCAAATTCCGTAATGGCCCCCTACTAACTATCTGGTCAAGGGTAACTCACTTTACATACTTCAGCCTCAGTTTCTCCATGTAAAAGAAGTTAATAACTCACATGTTTGCTGTTGGGAATAATATATATATCACTGCTTTGTCCAACATTTAGTATTGCATGCCTTTGCTGTTACTTTCTGATTCAATTTTATTCAAATATATTGAAAATCTAATTGACAGGTGTGTAGATAAACAAGATATATGTTTGTTCCTTTTAAGACACTTAATTATTGTATAGAAAAGATAAGGCACAGACCCGAATTTCTTTAACATAATCAAGGACATATGCAGATTTTGATATTTTTGATTAAAAAACATTTTGATTTTGCTGTTCTACCTACTACATCAGCAATTCTTGAAAAAATGATTACAATTTTAGTGGCCCAAGCCTGTTGTAGAAGCATAGGACAATGCAAATGAAGATGGAAAGCTTTAAATCTGCTTTGATGATATTTTTGAAAAGAAATTACAAAATTTATTTAATACAATTACATCAGAGTTTGATCACAAATACCAGTTTATCAAGACATCCCAAAGTATTGGTATAGTTTAGTGAGAAACTATTGATCTAAAAATAATCTAAGTTCTAAGATCCTTGTCAATACGAGCCTACCTAATTTTTCAATGTTCCATAATCGTTTTCAGACCATTTACTTCTTTTTCAAAATATATCACCTGCCATTTCTTAAACATTCCACATTTTCTGCTTTTATGTCTTAGCTCATGCTATTGTCCAGGTGTTCATTACCAACACTGTTGATGAGATAAGACTGAGTTTATTGCTCTCCATGAGAAAGGGTTGTCTCAGAGGGGAATGGAAGTCAGAATTTACTGAGATTTGGATGTTTGGTTTAAAGCAAAAAATTGATTAGAAATTGGGTAAGAATCGTGGTACAACTGCCAGGACTTTATAGAAATGGTAAGGTTTGAATTTTGTCAGGATTTTAGCAATGTTTCATGTTTAAGATCTACGTAGGCTGACCAGGCATACCATTTTCAATGAGACAGAAAACAGTAGACCTTTCTGATTTCAAAGAGTACCAGTGGTCAGCCTCATCTCACTGGGCTGAATTCAAGGTGTCAGTAGGCTGACCATACGTACTATTTGAAACGGGACAAGACTGTTGTTTTCTGTCCTTTATAATGGTGCATCTGGCCAGACTACTTTCAGGGGCCTGTAAGGTTTGATTTAGGTGGCTTTATCTAGGCTGAGTGTGAAGGTTGATGGTCCTGCTACTCAGTTCTATTTGCTCAAATACCTCAGGAAACTTGGCTAAGATAAAAAATGTCTATCATCTACGTGTTTCTCAAGCCATGTCTTTGGGATCTTTTTACATGTGGTCAATAGAAGTTTAAAATTAAGATAAATTAATATAGAGGTTAAAGAGCATTTGGAAGTGGCAAAAAAATTGTGTTTTCGATTTGCTTCCTATCCATAGAGAGAAATAATAATCATATTCATTATATGTCAAATATTAACACATTTCCCCACTGTGGTTTTGACACTGAAAATCATTAATATCTTATAGGTGGAACTCTTAGCACCAATTTATTCTAATTAGGTAGTATGGAGGCAGGGAAAATATATATGTATATTTTTTTGGCAAGTGCTCCTGGTACATTAATTAAATAAATAATTCACTTGGATTTCTAATCACCAAGAAAGTATGGTGTTTCTGTATTTTGTTTTTTCTAGACCTGAAATCAAGAGTTCACATTCCAAAGCAGGGATAGGATCCCATTTGCATAGTTCTCTTTAGCTCTAGAGACAATATCTCTTAATGATCTTTTTTTTTTTTAATTATTTTTAAGCTGAATGGGGGGAAAGAAAAACATAAGCAGATACCTAATTAGCTCCCTGTTCTTTTCTCCCATCTGGTACCAGAAAGAGAGTGTTTCTGCTGCTAGGCAGAGGAAAGAGTGTGAACATGGTCCTTTCATGAGCACTTTACCTCCACAGCTTCAAAGGACCGTAGAGCTTACTTCTTCAGCTTATGCTCAGGAAAGTACCCTGGCTGTTCCAGATCTTCAGGTGGCCTTGGGCAAAATGTTGTATCTGGGGACAATGGCCTCCAGTGATCTACCTTCTCTTGCTTAACAACCTCACTTCCCTCAGGGGCACTTGTTTTTTCTTTTCAAAATTGTAATTCCCTCATAACAGAGCCTCCTTGCAAGAAAGGATTTGATCTCTGTCACTTACAGTGTAGAATAAACATAAATCAGTGAGCTACATCTCTCAGGTACTTGTATTTTTAGCTTCTGGTGGCATTGCGAAATAAAACGCTATCGTTCTCATTAGAGGTGTTGCAGGTATCAGCTTTGCAGAGGAGGGGCTATTTTGCTGGAGAGAGTTGCCTTTTGTGTATGAAATCAGGCCACCTCCATTGGATTTCACTGCTGCCATTGTGTTCTCAACATAACGTAAACCTAGAAACAGTAGCCTTTGGGTTTTACCTTAATTACCAGAAACATAAAATTAATTCCATCTTTAACTAGATGATTATACCCAATTAAGTCTGTGTATTACATTATTATAGAATATGGAATTCTGGGACAGCCTGGGGAGTATGTGAAGGGATCATTTAACTGTACAATATGTAGGTAGAATATTGCCTATGATGATGATAATAATAACTGTTAGAATTCAGTGGAGAAAAGGGCAGTGATAACTCTCAAAGACATTTTGGTACACTGAGGTCATTAGCAGTGGAATGAGCTGCTACATAAAATTGGACCAACTAAACCACAGCAAAGCAGCACTAGCTCCTAGTGAAATATTTTAGACAGTATCTGAATAGGGAGTCAGCCAATACAAGACACAGTGACCACAAAGGGAAGTACAGAGATGCTTTCTTTTGATTAATAAATGACGTTTAGCATCTTATGGTCTATATCAATGTGAAAGTTAAGTAGAATATCCCAGAGCAATAGGTTGATTTTTTTTTCTGCTGTAAAATTTAACTCTTTTATAGACATTCAAGATGGGTTTCTATTACCATATCCATAGTTGGAGAACAGTGTGTTTTTAATTTTTTGACCTACTGAAGACGTGACGAAAGTTATAACCTGACAAAGCAGACACATTTTGGTAACACATTTCAATAAAAAAAGGATTCTGAGTAGAAACGACAATTGGCAGAATTTTTAAGCAAATAATCTATTTAGCAAATGACAATGTTTTATATAAGAAAGAAAGCCAAGTTGGATTTTGGCATCTAGGTTGCTTTCTTTTTTCCTTTTTTTATCCTCTCGAGGTACGAACTCCATGACGCATTAGACCTACTTGTGACACGGTCACCTTCATTCACATTTGTCAAAGGTGACATGTCAGCAAAGTGCATCTTAGATAATTTTCATGTTCCTGTAAGTGCTCCACTTGAGCAGAAGAAACTATATCTAGTCAGCCACTCCCCCAACTCTCAAGCCAATCCTGGGTTCTTTACTTAAGTTCCTTGTTCCTTATTCATTTTCTTTATTCTCTTTCTTGTTTCTTATTCTTTGTTTTTTGTTTCCTAATTTCTGCCCTATTTTGATATTATGTGGTCCATTGAAAACAGAGAATGCAAGCTTTGTAAAATAGTAAATGTGTTTGTTTGTATCACCTAAGTTGTCTTCTTTAATCATTTTTATTAGATCAGAACTTTTTACTTACATTCTGAATTATTAAGTGTTACTTGTATAAGTATTAATAGCAACATATTGATATGTATAGTTATCACACACACAGAGAAATAATTCAGAAGCAAAAAATATATATAAGAAGACATATTTGTCTGAAACTAGGTACTTCCCTCAACTTTTTGTCTTCTTTTGACCAATGTGCATATTACCTAATTTTAGCTAGAGACATCAGAATGAGCTATTTAAAAATTCACTATAATTGTCTATGCGAAGATTATAGCTTCCAGAAAACTTCATGAGAATTATACTATATGTTATAGGCCAGATATTTTGGATATTACTTTCACCACTGATATATCCCTTCTTTCTGGAACTTTGCTAGATGCATGAGAATCACTCAGTCAATTTTTGTTGAATTAACAAGTGCAAAAATGTATTCCTTACTCTAAGCAAACTTCAGATTTTTCTAGCTCTGTCTCCAAAAACAATTTTGAAATGAATAAAAACTTTCATTGTCTGCTTAGAAGAATGAGAATGAATGGCGCACAACACATCAGTCAGAATATGTGGTTGGTAAGTGAAAATTTTTACCAGAAAGAACGAGAGGCTGACAAGACCACTGAGAAGGTTGAGGGGACAGAGGTCAGAGAAGCTGTCACCCATGATATCAGTCTGTCACTCCAAAGCAGGACATTCTGAAACATCTCACCCAGCAATTGCTGAGAATCCAAGGTCCTTTCTGCGATGCCTGTGTCAATCTCACTAATTTCTGGGAAACTCTCCCTTCTATTTCAATCCCCATTGTTAACATCAGAGAAGTTCAGAAAAACCTCCCAACAGCCCTTGTGGACCTCATATCGGCTCATCCACTTAGAATGGCATCCTGCGAATAATGATCTTCCTTTCTCCTTTGCCCCCCAATTTTTTGTCATCACCTAATGCTGACAGATTCTAATCTGTTAGGCACCCAGGACTGGGAGTCCTGGGGGAACCCACTTCTCTTCCATGCAGAGTGAAATCGCAGAAGTGAGTGGCAGGGATGCTGACTTGAAAATAAAGGACCAAGTATACATATTGACCCAGGAAGCTAGGGGTCTTGGGAAAGAGATGCTGTGTTTCCTCACTCATTTACTTTCTTTCACAGAATAGTGTTGTTGCTACCCTTTGTTAAGTCTTGGTTTATGATTGTCTTTCTACCTTAGTCTGTGCATAAATCAGGGATGAATCTAACTTAAATTTATCACCTACCAGGCATCTAACCCAATTATATGGTCCCAGATGTTGTGTTAAGTGTACAATACTTCTGTAACCCAGCGCAACTTCAGGGGATGTGTTTGATTTATCTAAAGCACTAACTAGGTTGTGTGTTGTAAACTGCTCTCAGCTTATTTTTCTCTTAAAATCTCCTATGATATCAGAAGAAAAACTATAAGGCTTTTTCATGACAGTACATATATCATCAAACAGAAGAAATACTAGGCAATCTTACTAACATGCCAATAAATAAGCTAAAATTATTAGAAAAAATGTTAACTATAGGAAAAATATCCACAAAAAAGAAGCAGCTTAGTACTGATTTTTCTATCACATAATGCATTTAGGTTAAATAAATTTCTGCTGAAGTACTGTTTTACCTTCTTCATTCTGAACACAATGTTTACTCCATTTCAGCTTTATTTTTCTTTCCCTAGTGCTGTCTGTATTTTAATTATTTAATAGTTAGATGATAAAAGACCTAGAGAGAAATGAAGAAGTTATTAAATAAGTGTTAACAGGCAATTAAGACTGTCTGTAAATGGCTTGTTGTCCCCAGTAATTCATATCCATATTTTACAGTTGCCAAGAACTATTGTCCTGACATTGAAATCATTAGGACCCATAATGTTTACAGGAATCCAAACAGGCACAAAATGCATGGCGCATTTCACGACAGGTGTACCTTTATCACCAGGTAAGTGGGCCCTTGCAGTGTCATTTAGTTGCCTGCATAAAAAATAAAAGTATTTCTAATTAGAAACTTCTCCAGTTGTACTGACCAATTAAGCTTGCATTCCCAGATTGAGACAGAATTATCACTGGGTCTTTACTGGGGGTCCATTTTAAGGCAGCCTTCATTCTGTATGCCATTGGGAATGACCACTGTTGCCCAGTTGTAAGTAATAATGCTTCTGTCCTGAGAGGAATACAATAGGCCACCTATCAAATACCTTTTGGCCTTTTGAAGATGATGTGCAAGGAATGAGCAGTGAGCCCTCACCTACAAAGACAAAAGAAGTTTTTTACTGTCCTAATCTTTACTGTATAAAACTCAACATTCCCATGGTGTTTTCACTTTTGTTTTTTTTACGTTATAGGGAAACTCCTGGAATTTAATACAATTCTACTGATTACCTCATCAGTCAGCATGAACCAATAGCTAATTAATTGGCACTTTGAATCTCTTCGTGCTAAACAACCACACAGCGGATGCGTGACTTGTCATTCTATGAAGTTTTCAGTTTTCCTACTCTGCTTGGACTATTTAGCAGCACATGCAAATTTAATTGTTTTTAATATTGTCTGATTTCTTTTATTTATACAGACAATTGGAGACTATTCACATTTGGCCTTGTGAAAACACTGTATGGTTCTCTGTGTCCCAATGTAATGTATATATGTCACATGCATACACATATACACACGACACCACACTCACATGTACATGGTAGTGAAACATGACCACCAAACATCTCTGTTATGGAAAAATCCTTACATGACATTGTTTAAAACTTAATTTGATGCATTTTGTCAAATTTCATGATTTTTCTCAGTGACTAATAGTGCATGTTCAGTTTCCGATCAAAAAATGATGGATGTTTTAACACAAAAATAGTTGGCACAGATGTTCTACATGTCACTGGCCGTGACCCTAATGTGAAACTACAGTGCTCTAACAGGGAGGAAAACGTGTCTCTTGGATTAAAATCTCCACTATTTAACTGTAGGGCACTGAGCATGATCCAACTCATTTTGATTGTAAACTTTCAGACATGAAAGGTCAGAGTGTTCTGTCACCTTAATGCATGCCACTGTTTTAAGAGCTGATGTTCACATAATTCATGAACAATCACTAAAGGTGCAAACATCATACAAATTGCATGAATTTAATGACTGCCATAGGCACTAGCCTTCTCGACAGTGCAGAAATGATATTAGGCAAAGGTGTGATGCTTTGGAACTAGCTCAAGTGACCTTTCCAGGTGTGTAAATTCCAAGCCTGCCTACTGTAATTATATTTGATGGGTGAACAGATATCACACAGGCAGGAATTGAATGCAAGAAAAGTCAATGTAGATTTTATACAAAAATATTCGAGTCTCCATAGCATATAATTTGCAGAAACCACAGTTAAACTTTCAGAATAAGATTCTATACAGACGAAGACATTGTTAGAAAGAGAAAGACAAGAAAAGACATGATAAAAATGTTTGCCAATTTGTTAGACTATGAAATCATTATAGGTAGCACAACACATATCAAATAGAAAATATTCACCAAAAGCAAATTGGTAATGACATTATCTTATATCATCCTAGCACATTACAATTTAAGCATTAACTTTATTTTATTTCTTTATTTATTTTTACATAAATTATACTTTTTCCTAGGTGAAGTTTTGACCCAGGTGGGTTTGGCACTTTTTTTTTTATACCATCTGAATAAATGTCTCAAGTTTCCTTTTGCTTATAAGCTTCATTTTGATTCCTGATTTTTCTAAAGGAGTCAGAGATTAAAGGGTTTTGCTTAGTGCATTACCCATATAAGTGGAAAAGAAATTAAACAAAACAAAATGAAACAAAAAACAATGGATCACTTGCCTTCAAAATAACCCTAGTTGGCAGTTATTATTAGCTATGTTAAATGGGACAAATGGACAAAGACATAGTAAAATCCCAAGGCTCCTTTTACTTCCCTAGACAAGGTTTGTAGGACTACAAATGCCCAACTAAACTGAAAAGTCAGAGTGGTCTAGTTCTTAAGTCCTAGGGAAAATAGCTAAAAATAACGATAATTATAGCTAAGGTTATTGATAGGCTTGTGGGAAGTACAGTGAGAGTAAAGCATGTTGTAAACTATACCTTCCAACACAGTTGTGGGGAGGTCGCAGTGTCCATATTTTTCATTGGACCTGGAGGCTTAGTAGAAAGTTTATCTTGTCTACAATGCCATACGATTGTACTGCTCAGGAGCGTCATTTCATTAAGAGATAAACTGAAGCTTATTTTAAGAGCTTATTTAAGCATTTATTGGTTCAAAAGGCAGTATCTAACAGGAAGTAGTTAGGAGTACTCCTCTGACAAGAGACAGGAGAAAGAAGTATATAAAGAAAATTTGGAAACAGAGAAAGGAAATTATTGAATGGCTGTAGTTTAAAGCAGAGTTGGATGTTTGTGGCTGGTTTTCCTAAGCATTTTTATTTCCTAACTGTGAGGCATTTACAAGCATAGATATTAGTTTGCTTAGATTGGTCAAAACATTAATGTGACTTCAGTCCAATGGTCTCTGTGCTTAATACATTTAACAACTCTCAAGCAGAACCATTTTCTGTAGAGAGACTGGAAGAACTGAAAGAAATGGTAACACTGAAACAAAAAAACTTCTTACATTTTCAAACACATTTTATTCCATATGAGAGAATCCTATTGGTTAGAAACTCCAGGGATCAGATTTCTAGACATTTTAAAAATCAGGAAATATATTTTTTTTGTTGTTTAGGCATCTTAATGTATCTGAAAGACAAACAAACAACTAATGCCATATTTTTTATGATATCACTATTGTGAATATATATTGCTCCATTAAAACACATACATGATTATTTCAACCGTGAGAGAAACAAGAGAGACATTTTTTTTTAATTACCACATTTTGGGGGAAGCCGGGATGGCTCAGTGGGTTAAGCGCTCACTTTGCAGCGCTGAGGACCGGGGATCGAATCCCGGCCCCGGCCCGTGCGGAACCATATGCTGAACTGGGAGCTCCCCCAGTTCAGTTCTCTCTCTGTCTCTGTCTCTGTATATCTCTCTCTCTGTCAAAAATAAAAATAAATAAATAAAAATATATTTATAATTACCACATTTTGGGAGTTAAAGGAAACTTACAATTTATCTTTTAAAAATATTTTTCATAAAATATAAACTTATTCTTTTCTTTTTTTATTAAATTCATTGGGATGACATTGGTTAATAAAATTATATTGGTTTCAAGTATACACTTTTATAATACATCATCTATGTATTGCATTGTGTGTTCACCACCCAAAGTCAAATCTCCTTCCTTCACCATATATTTGATCCCCTTTACCTTCTTCTACCACTTCCACCCCCCATACCCTCTGGTAACCACTAAGCTGTTTTTTGTGTCTGTGAGCTTTGCCTGTTGGTCTTGTTTCATTTGTTGCTTTTAATTTCGTATCTCACATGAGTGAAATCATGTGGATCTCAACTTTTTCTGTCTGACTTTTAAAGAAATCATCAAGCCTTTTGTGCAATGCAATCCAACAGAATCTTCATTTACTCTAAAATGGGAAGGGTTATCTCCTTGGCGGGCATCTCTATTTTAGCACTTGGCAACCATACATAATTTACATGTATTATTTATTTTTGCATATGGTATTAAGGAACATACCTGTGTATGTAAAAACAGACCAATTCACATGTACATATATAAGCACAATTCCTTAAATAGTGCTCTTCTTTAAAGATTATTAGAAAACTCAGATTATATAAAATAATTACTGAATTCACTCAATATTGTTCTAGAAAGCAGAACAAAATACAAAACAAATATTTTATTTTATTTATTGTTAAATTTATTGGGGTGCCATTGATTGGTAACAAAAACCAAATATTTTTAATTGTGTAATTAGAAAATTTTTGGCAATTAAGTATGTACTTCCTGGCATACGTTTCTTTATGCTGTTGAATATATATTTACTTTGATATCTCAGGAGAAAAATAAGACTAACTGGCTTTCACTTTCCTCATATTTTTATTCTACTAACTTGTTCTTTGCTTTTGCTAGGAAAAATAAAAACTAGCATTAGACTATAGATCCATGAAAATTGGCAAGGTAATCGCATTTAGTATAAAAAGCAATGGATAAAATGATGGCATCTAATATAAAAATAAGCAAAAGATGAATATTCATTGTATGCCCTACTGATTGAACAGGTTCTCAAATCAGTCTACATTATAGCCTGTTTATTCATAAAGTGAAATATAATTTCACAAGTTATTCTAGTACAACATTTTTTTGACATCACCAACTGAAGCTACTGACAAAATGAATAATTTTAAACTGGAATATGACACTTGTAGAATAAAGAACCCGAAAAGCTGACAAGAAGAGTGAACAAATGTGCTGGACCAGCCAATTTTCTCTCAGCTCCAGTCCTATCCTATCAGAAAGAGTGCCAGCCATTAGCTCTCAGAATGAGCACTTCGGGCTTGTAGATAATCCTACCATTTTAGATGTGATCACTCAAACATTTCAGAGTCTTAGAAGGAGTAGGAGCATGTGGTAAATTATAAATGTGAGTGTGTGAGCATGTATACTGATATTACCTAGAGTTATTCTAGTTCTCACATGTTCTGAAATTTTACACATACAGTGTTTCATATATGAATCTCATTAACTCATATTACCTTTTGTATTATTACAATACCTCCACGTTAATTCATATCAATATTGTGATCATATTCTAGTATTTAGTTGCCAAATCTTCCCATAAAAGTCACCACATGGATATCATATCTTACCATATAGATATCCAGAAATTGGAGTTGAAAATAACATCGACATGAGTCAAATACTTTTCTTTAAATGTCCAAATAATTTGGTATAATATGTGCTATAAATGACAAATTTTTCAGAGTGATGTTACTTTTTGACTGATAAAGAAGTTTTAAGTAAGAAGATAGAGATGGACAAGTAGAGGGAAAGGACAAGACAGAGCCAAGTGCACATGCATAAACAGAATAAGAAAAGTGTTAAAAACATCTAAAAGAGCCTATAGGCTCAAATTTGATTATCCTAGGAGGAAATAGGGAAATAAAGAAAGAATAGAAGAAAGAGAGGTAGAGAAGACAAAGAGGGAGGAGATAAGATGATATGGAAACTGCACAACTGTTAACTAATAATTTTTTCCATTAGAATTTAATGCTAAATGGTTTAATTACTTACCCAAGTCTCCTCTGCTCCTAACTACCTGAATTTACCACTTGCTGATTGCACTTCCTAAGTAGCTCTTCGATCATGATAGTAGCAGAATTTGAAATTGGTCAGAAAAAAGCCTTCCAACTTCTGTGTCAGCTTCCATCCCTCGTCCCCACTGCCCTTCCCCCCATTTTTTGAACAGGCACTTTATGCACGCAGAGGGTAGGTCAGAGGGGTCACTTTCTGCAATAAGCCAAGGTGGTCCGAGTCAAAGAAGTCGAGGCATCAGGAATCACAATCTGAAAGGAACGTAAGATGCCAAACCAGGAAAGCGTTGCCGAGTCTGCATTTGTGTTGTAGTGCCACAAAATGGTGTCCTCCCTCAACGTCCTGCAGTACCCACCAAATAAAAATCCCACCACGCGATAAAAGTAATATTTTCAAAATGCAAATTTGAACATGCCTCCCCTATGAAAACATATTGACTGCATTCTCATTGTTCTGAGGATACAGACCAAGTTTTTAATGGTATCTAGGAGACCTTGGATGGGTATCATTTCTTTCCCTGCTACTTTTAACTTTGGCCTCTATTAAAAACAACTCTTTCTCTAGCACGAGCTATGCTCCTTCTTTCAATTGGAACTTCACATAGACTAGTCCCGCTGCTTGTAAAACTCTTGTCTATATCCTTTATTTGATTAACTCCTGTCATGGTTACATGTTTTTGTCTGCTTAGTATTTGTGACGGTTAATTTTATGGGTCACCTTTATTGAGCTAAGTGATGCCCACAGAGCTGGTCAAACTAAATTTGTGGGTGTGCCTCTGAGGATACTTTTGGAAGAGATTAGTACTTGAATTGGTAGAGTGTCATAATTACTATAGTTTTACAATGTCTTGAATTCTGGTAATTTGAGTCTTTCAACTTTGTTCTCTTTTCCAAAATTATGTTGACTATTCTAGTTCATTTGCTTTTCAATGTCAATCATAAAATCAGCTTTTCAACAAGTTAAAAGCATGGGGGGTCAATTGGGATTTTGTTGAATTTATAAATCAGTTCATAGAAAATGTAAAATTATCAATATGGGTCATCTAATCTATGAACATTGTTCTCTCTCCTTATATTTATATCTTATTTGATTTCTCTCATCAACATTTTTTGTAATGTTCAGAATACAGATTTTACATATGTTTTATTAGATTTCTGCGAAAATATTTTTTGCTTTTGGTGCTATTGTAAATAGTATTTTTAAAATACAACATCCAATTGTTCATTGTTAGTATGAAGAAATAAAATTGATATTTTTTATTAACCCATGTTCTCAAACCTTGTTAAATTCATTTAGTAAATCTTCAAGCCTTTTTGTAGTTTCTTTGATATTTTCTACATAGATGAGAATGTTATCTTCAAATACAAACAGTTTTATTTCTGCCTTTCCAATCTGTACACCCTCTTTGTATCTGTAAAACTACAAAACCAGTATATTATAAAATAAGAGAAAATCTAGGATACTTTTGATAAAGCAATTGCTTTTGAGATGTAACACCAAAGACATGATCCATGAAAGAAATAATTGGTGAACTGAACATCATTAAAATTAAAAACTGCTCTGCCAAAGACAATGCAAAGAGAACAGAAAGATAGCCACAGAGTAGGAGAAATCTTTGTAAAAGACATATATTTGATTTTTTTAAAAAGCTATTATCCAAAAGATAAAAAGAACTCTGAAAACCCATCAATAAAAATAGAAACAACTCAATTAAAAATGAGAAAAAGGCCAGAATAGATACCTCACCAAAGAAGATATGTAGACTGCAAATAAGCAAATGAAAAGATGCCATTAGGAAATTACAGATGAAAACATCAATGAGATAGTACTATATACCTATTAGAACACCCAAAACCTAAATACTGATAACACCAAATGACAGGGAGAATGTCCAGCATAGGGTGGTCTCAGTCACTGTTCATAGAAATATAAAATGGAACAGACACTTTAAAAGACAGTTTGGCAGTTTATTACACAAATAAACATACTCTTATGATACGGTCCAGCAATTTTGCTACTTGGCATTTGCTCAACCAAGATGTCCTTCAGTAGGTGATGGATAAATAAATTGTGGTACTTCCAGATGATGGGACATTACTCTGCTTTATAAAGAAATGAGAAGTAAGCCAGGAAAAGATATGTACAAAACATCAATGCATACTACCAGGTGAAGAAAGCTGATATGAGAAGGCTGCATACTGTATAGGTCTAACTATATGACATTCTGGAAATGGGAAAAGTATGAAAACAATTCAAAGGTCAGTGTTTGCCAGCAGTTGATGGGAGGGAGCGATAAGTAGGTGGAGCACAGAGGACTTTTTGGGCAGTGAAACTCTTCTGTATGATATTACAATGCTAAGTACACGTCATTACACATTTGTCAAAACCCATAGAACGTACACCATGAGTGAAACCTTATGTTAACTATAGACCTTGGGTGATATTAATGTGTCACTGCTGGATCTTCAGTCATAACAAAGGGACTACTCTGAGGTGAGTTGTTGCTAGTGGAGAAGATGGTGCATGAGTAAGGACAGGAGATATATAAAAATTTTATACTTTATACTCAATTTTGCTGTGTATCTAAAACTGCTCTAAAAAAAATGAAGCATATTGAAAGAAAATATTGATTCTGCTGCTGTTGGCTAGAATTTCTGTAAATGTCAGTTAGGCTTTCTCGGTGTCTCTGCCTCTCCTTATTGTGGTAGCTAAAGTTTACCAAGAAAGTACAACATATTTTGTGCAAGAGTTCTGTGGCCCTCTGTCTGCAGTAGAAGATCTCTCATCAAACGTATCTGGGCTTCTAGGCTCATGAGTGTCCTGCTCCTTTTGCTTTTCCCCAGATCCTTTACCTGGAAGGACCCTTGTCCCTCATGGTAAGCTTAACACTTCTCAGAGAATCATCTGAATGAGAGGTGTGGGTGGGGCCTCATGCGTTTCCAGTCAAGGCAGGTTATCCCTCCTTCACACCCATCATCCCCAGAGTCACACTAGTGCTCCACCCACAAGCTTCTCATTTGCATGCAGAAAAAAGTCTGAAATAGTGTGCACACCATCATCTTCTTTGATGCTTTCACAACATTACTTTACATCAATTTTATTTTCTTATTTTTTCTCATTCGTATCTTCCATGGCCCTTATTAAACCTTTATTTGAATCTATTTTCCTTGAATTTAGTAGTATTTATTTCTGGGAATATTTTATTTTTTCTTCCATTTATTTTTTGTGCTTTGTCTTTTACTATTTCAAACATCACTTAGTTTGTGCTATATTTTCTGAGACCTTGTGTTTGTGGTGTGTTTTCTTATCATTTCTGCAATTATCTGTGTAATTAATTTTAATTAAGACAGAAATTTCACATTACATTTGTTCATGCATAATGCTTTAACTTCTACCACATTATGAAAATACTTCGAATCAATTATGGTGATGCTTGAATCCTACCTTCGTTATAAAAACTTCCCTAATTCCTCTAATGCTATTGGGCAGCACAGGACTTGAAACATTTTTAGAATGTGTGAAATCTGTTTTCTTGTCGATTTACTTAACACATTAAATTACTGGCTCTTCCAGAAGTATGTTTGTAACTTTTTCTATAGCTAGCATCATGCAGTACATACAAAAGGTTCTCATAAATACATAAATATCACGAGTCATCAAAATTCCTCAAAATAGAATTATACACTTATTGTTATGTTTAAAACATTGTAAGCAAAATTATGAAAAGATAAGAGTTTGTTGAAATGCCCTCCAAACTGCTCATTTATGGCACTTCTGATTCATATGAACATTTCTTTTTGTTGTTGTTTAATTGACACTGAGCTTCCTCCAAGGGAAATAGTGTCCCAAAAGGCTATATCCCATTCAGTCTAGATATAACCCCAGTGGCATCAGCATTGGCAGTGGAAAGCTCAAGGCAAATGTCATTTCATATCAAATGCAGCATCAAAATAAAAAGGGCCCCTACAGACCTCAGAGCATGCTCACAAAGGTGAGGGCACTGCCAATCTTCCCTTTAGGTGACCTCTGTTTGTATTGTGCCTCGTGACATTGAGAATAAGCTTTCATGTTAGCCTATCACAGTGCACTAAGAAGATAATGTTTGGTCAGGACAGAAAATAAGAGTAGACAATTCAGGTTATCATCAAACTAGCAAGATAAATTCATAATAGCTATGCACAGAGGTGTAATGACGAAAGACCCCTATTTGCAGGTGTGGCTAATGCAAAGCAAGGAAAAGTAAATGGCTTAATGCTAGTTACCCCTAGTTTGATTCCCCCCACTACCCCCCAAAAAAATTTTCATATTCTCTGTATTTCTAACCTCAAAGAGAAATTTTCTGGCATCTGTGCCAACCAATTGGTAACCTGAGAATGTGAGAATAGACTCTATTGTACTCTGATTCCACTAACCCTTACTCCCTTACTGGAGCTACCCAAGGTTTTCTACAGATGCATTGAAAGAGTACTTGTTTCATTGCTTGTCTGAAGTTTCATTGGTGGTCTGATGAAGTGTCCTTGCAGTAACCAATGAAAGCATTTCCTGATTACTCTGAGTACCTTATAGTTAATTTCTTTTCTTTTCTTTTTTAGAGTTGTTTATATTGTTTGACACAGAGAGAAAGAGACAGAGAGAACACAGAGGGCCTGGAGCAGTCTCCATAGCTGTACATCATCCATTTTTTATCTGGTTTTCTTCCACAGGTGGATGTGGGTCTGCACAGGGTGGGAACTGGGCCGGAGGCTTCCCGCACGGGAAGCATGCCCCAGTTCAGCATACGGGTCCCCATGAGCTGGGGCTGGGATGGGGACTGGGACTGAGACTGGGATTTGATTCCCAGACCTGTGGTGCATAAACCTTTGAGCCATCCCGACATCCCTCTTTGTAGTTAATTTTGAACTGTCCAATTTTCTAAGAAAAATAAAAATTACTTAGAACACTTTCAGTTAGTTAAACCTGGTTTTATAAAGGTATATCTTCATCTTTGCCCCAGAATATGACAGTGAGTAAAAGTGTTATGTGTCTTCAGGCCTAATACACTGAGTAAGACACAGGGAAGGGCCAATAAACATTTAAGAGTGAACAAATGAATTAATTTATATACTACTTCCAAGGACCCTTTATTGTCAATATTCTGTTTCTTTGATGTACTTTAAAAGACTTGAAACAATTAGATTGCTTCATCCCAGTGTGATTCATTTAATCTGTTACTTCCTAGCCACTTTAATTAAGCCTAAAAATTTCAAATCGGATTTCACTGTGTCCTTTATTAGCTTATTGTTTTCCTAGCTGATCCATATTACAATCGTTTTTGCATTACAATATAATCCATTATTATCACTTGGCTAAACAAACACAGCTGGTTGTTAATGAATGAAAGTCCTATATTTATGGATAAACTGTTATGTAATGCTACTCTACAGTTTACTTTCTAAGACTGAGAAAAGCCATATACCAATGATCTTCACCAAACCAGCATTTCACAAGATATGAATGTTATATTGAAATAACAGGGACAATTCCACATTAATTAATCCCTTTGTTTTTTATTATTAATTGGAAACTAATATTAGATAAGTATAGCACAGTTATTTCATCTTCCCTATATTTAATTTATTCTAGCTTAAAAAAACATGTATATATATATATATATATATTATATATAATCAACTTAAAAATACAGTTTGAATAATTACTTACAGGGAATTATCATATTGAAATACATGTAAATATAAAGGCCAAATTTTATTTTCAATACGTGTGGTTCTGTTTCAGTTTAATCCATTAACCAATTTTTAAAACTCCATTGCATTTTGACTACTGAAAAAATATTTGAAGGCAAAAATTCATCCTGCGTCTGTGCTGGAAACATGATGGCTTCTTCACTATAGACTTCACATACCAAAAAGCCCAAGTAAAAAATTTTAAACTAACTTTTAACAATTAAAAATTGCCAGCCAATAGAGATAGCAGAAACGAGGTCCAGGTTCCAGATTTTTATCCTATGCTATAAACTACAAGCTGTTTCGCCCCATGGAGTTCCCAGTCTGCAGTTTCTAACATAGTCCGCAGTTAAGTTTGCATGCTCAGTTACTACTGGCGCCCAGGAACTTGATAATTTGCATTTTCACCAAGCTGAGGCTTCCATTCAAAAACCATCTCTTCGCACAAATAGATCTGCAATAACCAAAAGACTGGAGTGGTTTGATAGCCCCACAAAACCTCGACCTTCAGTGTGTTTCCACTTCCTGGTCAATTTGCAGCTGCAAGAACAGTTATCTAGTAAGTAAAAATACTACGAAAGGTTCCTATCGGGGGACTTCTTTGAGGAGCACCCATAAGATTGGGAAGCAGGAACAGATTCCTTTTGGAGGATTTCTGAGCTTATTTTCATTTTCTGTCTTTAGATATGTGGACTTGGGCAGCAGACTTGGCATAGCTTTGGAAAGCATTCTTTCCTAATAGATACATAGAAAAATAAGCTCAGAAATAGCCAAGCTAGCTGAAAAACAATTAACATTGATCCAGAGCTTTTAAAACCATCTAATTAATTAAAAGAACTTCATGCCTCCTTGCCATTTGAACTCTAATTTTTCAATATTTTAAAGTTCTGTTTTATAAATTTTAACCTATCCCTTTCTATATCGTAGGTATCTTGTCAAGTTTGGTTGATACAACAAGAATTCTGATGTCATACTAAATATAAGTTTGTCTCTTTTAGTCCTATGCATCATGCCCATTTGTATGATTCTTTAACTTATGTACTATCATCTCCTTTTTACATAAATCATTCACTAAATTTATAAGAACATAAGAAATCCAATTGGATATAAAAATCATGATTTGAAAAACAATGCCCAATATTATTAGTAAGGATATAGACAGGGTAAGAAAGGCATTTTGTAGCTGTGTACTATAACAGAACACCCTAAAAACAAAATGTGAAGAAACAGCCATAGTTCTGTGGAAACGTTTTTACTGAAAACTAAAGTAACACAGGATGTTTTGTTGAACTCATCTGCTACAAAATGTGGTAGTGGCTAATATTGTTCAATAGCATTTGCTTCCCCCGGGCTGCTGGTCATATATTGAAATCCTA
This sequence comes from Craseonycteris thonglongyai, assembly GCA_004027555.1. Lineage (NCBI taxonomy): Eukaryota > Metazoa > Chordata > Mammalia > Chiroptera > Craseonycteridae > Craseonycteris > Craseonycteris thonglongyai. Next base: position 279 of record PVKE010023927.1, on the reverse strand, counting down.
ACTCCCAGTGTGATGGTATCAGGAGGCCGGGCCTTGGGAGGTGCTTAGGTCATGAGGGTGGAGCCTTCATGAATGGCATTAGCATTCTTATAAGAGATTCCAGAGGACCCCTAGCCCCCTTCCATGCAAGGACACAGCAAGAGGTTGCTGTCTATGTGTTAGAAAGCAGGCTTTCATCAAACTTCAGTGATGGCGCCTTGATGTTGGACTTCCAACCTTCAGAACCGTGAGCTGTACATTTTTGCTGTTTGTAAGCTACCCCCGCTATGGTATTTTTGT
>PVKE010023926.1:0-24219 GCA_004027555.1 Craseonycteris thonglongyai | reverse complement strand
AATCTCCACACTGCCTTCCATAGTGGTTGTACCAATTTACATTCCCACCAGCAGTGTATGAGGGTTCCTTTTTGTCCACAGCCTCTCCAGCACTTGTTATCCCTTGTCTTGTTGATTATAGCCATTCTAACAGGTGTAAGATGGTATCTCATTGTGGTTTTGATTTGCTTTTCTCTAATTGCTAGTGATGCTGAGCGTTGTTTTATGTATCTGTTGGTTGTTTGTATGTCTTCATGGGAGAAGTGTCTTTTTAGGTCTTCTGCCCATTTTTAAATTGGATCTTTTTATTGTTGTTGTTGAGTTGTATATGAGTTGTTTATATATTTTAGATATTAGCCCCTTATCAGAGGCATTGTTTGCAAATATTTTCTCCTATTCAATTGGTTTCCTTTCTACTTTGTTGATGGTTTCCTTTGCTGTGCAGAAGCTTTCTAGTTTGATATAGTCCCATTCATTTATTTTTGCTTTTACTTCCCTTGCCTTTGGGGTCTCTGAATCCAAGGTCTATAAGTTTAGTCCTGATGCTTTCTTCTATGCACTTTATTGTTTGGGGTCTTATGTGGAGGTCTTTAATCCACTTTGAGTTAATTTTGGTATATGGTGACAGTTCACAGTCCAGATTCATTCTTTTGCACGTGGTTTTCCAATTTTCCCAGCGCCATTTACTGAAGAGGCTTTCTTTTCCCCACTGTATATTTTTTGATCCTTTGTCAAAGATTATCTGTCCATTCATTTGCAGGTTTATATCTGAGTTTTCTATTCTGTTCCATTGGTCTGTATGTCTGTTTCTCTGCCAATACCAAGCTGTTTTGATTATTGACACTTTGTAGTACAGACTGAAGTCAGGGAGCGTGATGCCTCCAGCCTTCTTCTTTTTTCAGGGGATTGCTTTGGCAATTCGCGGTCTTTTGTGGTTCCATATAAATGTGATGAATTTTTAAAATATATTTCTTGAATGAATGTGAAATTTTGATGGGAATTGCATTAAATCTGTGTATTGCTCTGAGTGATATGACCATTTCAACTATGTTGATTCTTCCAATCCATGAACACGAAATATCTTTTCATTTCTTTGTATCTTCATCAATTTCTTTTAATAGTGTCTTATAGTTTTCCGTGAATAAGTCCTTCACGTTCTTTGTTAAGTTTATTCCTACCGGTAAGTATTTTATTCTTTTTGTTTTGATCGCAAATGGTATCATTTCTCTCATTTCTTTTTCTGAAGTTTCATTGTTTGTATATAAAGATGCTGTAGATTTTTTTTTAATATTTATTTATTTTTATTGTTTTTTTTGACAGAGAGAGAGAGAGATACAGAGACAGAGACAGAGAGAGAACTGAATTGGGGGAGCCCCCAGCTCAGCATATGGTTCTGCACAGGCCGGGGCCGGGATTCGATTCCCAGTCGCCAGCGCTGCAAAGTGAGCGCTCAACCCACTGAGCTATCCCGGCTTCCCCCAACTGTGGATTTTTGTACATTGATTTTGTATCCTGCAACTTTACTATATTCATTTATTATTTCTAATAGTTTTCTGGTGGAATCTTTAGGATTTTCTATACAAAGGATCATGTCACCTGCAAAAAGTGACAGTTTAGGGGAAGCCGGAATGGCTCAGTGGGTTAAGCGCTCACTTTGCAGCCCCAGGGACCAAGGATCGAATCCCGGCCCCGGCCTGTGTGAACCCATATGCTGAACTGGGGAGTGCCCCCAGTTTGGTTCTCACTGGGGTGAGGCCCCAGCCCAGTTCCTACCCTGTGCAGCCCCGCCCACCTGTGGAATGAAACTATGTGGAAAAACCAATGATGTGCAACTGTGGAGACTGTTCTGGGCCCTCCCCCTTCTCTCTGTATCTCTCTCTCTCTCTCTCTCTCTCTCTCTCTCTCTCTGTCAAAAACAATAAAAATAAATCTTAAAAAAAAAAAAAAGTGACAGTTTAACTTTTTCACTCCCAATTTGGATGCCTTTTATTTCTTTCTTCTGCCTGATGGCTCTGGCTAGAACTTCTAGCACTATGTTGAATAGCAGTGGTGACAGGGGACATCCCTGTCTTGTTCCTGATTTTAGAAGAAAAGGTTTCCAGTATTTCTCCATTCAGTGTGACATTTGCTGAGGGTTTGCCATATATGGCCTTTATTATGTTGAGGCACTTTCTTTCTATACCCATTTGATTGTTTTGATCATAAATGGATGTTGTATCTTGTCAAATACTTTTTCTGCATCAATTGATATAATCATATGGTTTTTATCTGTAATTTTATGTGGTGTATCATGGATTGATTTGCATATGTTGAACCATCCTTGTGCCCCTGGGATAAATCCCACTTGATTGTGATGTATAATCATTTTAATATATTGTTGTATTCTACTTGTTAGTATTTTGTTTAGGATTTTTGTTTGCATGAGTGCTCATCAGAGATATTGATCTATAGTGTTCTTTTTTTGTGATGTCCTTACCAGGCTTTGGCATTAGGGTAATGTTGGCCTCATAGAATGAGTTGGGAAGTATTGCCTCTTCTTCAATTATTTGGAAAAGTTTGAGGAGGATCGGTGTTATTTGAATGCCTGGTAAAACTCATTAGTGAGACCATCTGGTCCTGGACTCTTGCTTTTGGTGAGGTTTTAGATGATTGTTTTAATTTCCTTCTTGTTGATTGGTCTCTTTAGGTTATCCAGTTCTTCTTGATTCAATCTAGGTAGACTATATATTTCTAAAAACTTGTCCATTTGCTCTAGGTTGCAAAATTTGGTGGCATATAGTCCTTCATAGTATTCTTGCCTGATTCTTTGTATTTCTGTGGTATCAGTTGTAATTTCCCCTCTTTCATTTCTAATTTGGATTATTTGTGTGTTTTCTCTTTTTTCCTTGGTGAGCCTTGCCAGGGTTTTGTCAGTTTTATTAATTTTTTCAAAGAACCATCTCTTTGTTGCTTTAATTTTTTCTATTGTGTTTCTATTCTCTATTTTATTTAGTTCTGCTTTAATTTTTATTATTTCCTTCTTTCTGCTGACTTTGGGTGTTTTTGTTCTTTGTTTTCTAGGTCTTTAGAATGTGATATTAAGTTGTTCACTTGTGATTTTTCTTGTTTCTTGAGATAGGCCTGTAGTGATATACATTTCCCTCTTATTGATGTTTTTGCTGCATCCCAATAATTTTGGTATATTGTGTTTTCATTGTCATTCATTTCTATGTATTTTTTAATCTCTTCTTTTATTTCTTCTTTGATCCAGTCATTTTTTAATAACATGTTGTTTAATCTCCATGTATATGTGTTTTTTCCTGCTTTCTTTTTGTAGTTGATTCTAATTTCAAAGTTTTGTGATCAGAGAATACATTTGGTATGATTTTAATCTTAAGTTTGCTGAGGCTAGTTTTGTGTCCCAGCATGTGGTCTGTTCTTGAGAATGTTCCATGTGTACCAGTAAATAATGTATAGTCATGTATTGTAGGATGAAGTATCCTGTAAATGTCAACTATGTCCAATTGTTATAATGTACCATTTAAAGCTGATATTTCCTTGTTTATCTTCTGTTTGGATGATCTGTCCATGTTTAAGTCCCCTACTATAATTGTGTTTTTGTCAGTTTCTCCTTGTAGATCTGTTAGTAGTTGCTTTGTAAATGTTGGTGCTTCTTGGTTGGGGCATATATATTAATAAGTGTCATGCCTTCTTGTTGTGTTGTCCCTTTGATCATTATGAAATGTCCATCTTTGTCTCTTATTATCTTTTTTATCCTGAAGTCTATTTCCTTAGATATAAGTATGGCTACGTCAGCTTTTCTCTGGATGCCATTTGCTTGGAGTATTTTTTTCTACCTTTTCACTTTGGGTCTTTGTTTGTCCTTGTGGCTGAGGTGAGTCTCTTGTAGACAGCATAAGGTTGATTTTTGTTCTTTAATGCAGTTTGCTACTCTGTGTCTTTTTTTTTGGTGAGTTTAATCCATTTACATTTAGGGTGATGACTGATATATGAGGATTTCTTATAGCCTTTTTATCTTTTGTTTTCTGGTAGTTCATTTATTTTGATTGCTTTTTTTTTTTTATTCTTGTCAGTTATTTTAGTTCGATGGTGTTTATGACTGTTTTCTCTCCTTTGTTTTATGTGTCCCAGTTCTAAGTTTTTTTTTCAGTGGTTAATATGATCTTAATGTAAAGAAAGTTTTATAAATGCTGTGCTTCCTTTTCTTAAGAATGTTTCTTCTATTCTCTTTGGAAACTTAAACTTTTTACTTCCTTCCCTTTTATGTTTTTGTTGTTCCAGTTTATCCCTATTTACTTTTACTTTTTGTTTCAGGTTCAATCACCTCCTTCAGTATTTCTTGAAATGCGGGCCTTGTGCTGAAGAATTCCTTTAGTTTCTGTATGTCTGAAAAAGTCTTTATTCCTCCTTCATATCTAAAGGATAACTTTGTTGGGTAGAGAATTCTTGGCTGGTAATTTCTCTTCTTTAACATTTTGAATACTTGATTTCACTCTCTTCTGGCTTGTAGAGTTTCTGTTGAGAAATTTGATGATAGTCTGATGGGCTTTCTTTTACAGGTTATGGTGTTCTTTTTTCCTGGCTGCCTTGAGGATTCTTTCTTTGTCTTTGACCTTTGACATCTTCAGTATAATGTGCCTTGGAGAGGGTCAGCTAGGATTCAAGTAGCTAGGGGTCCTGTTTCCTTCTTGAATTTGAGGATCCAGTTCTTTCCATAGGTTTGGCAAGTTCTCATCTATTTGTCTGAGCAAATTCTCTGTGCCCATCTTGTCCTCTGCTCCCTCCAGAGTACCTATTATTCTTATTATTTTTTCCAATGGAGTCAGATAGTTCTTGTAGATGTCTTTCATTTCTTTTAGCTCTTAGGTCTCTCTCTCTTCTTCCTTCTGTGACATTTCCAAATTTCTGTCTTTGATTTCACTAATTCTTTCCTCCGTCTGGTCAGCTCTGCTTCCTATGCTAGCTATTTCATTTTTCATTTTTTTATTGTGTTATCTCCAGAATTTCTATTTGCTTTTTTTGGTAGATTCGATTTCCTGTGTGAGATCACTTAGCTCCCTCTGTGTATCCCACCATTTTTATTATCTCTTTGAGTGATTTCAGAATTGCAGTCTTTAATTTTCTGTCTTTTAGCTCATATTTTCCCATATTTTTAAGTTTCTGTTCTGAAGATTTTACATTTTTTTCCTGAGAATTTTTGTTCAATAGGGTACTCATTGCTGTTGCAGCATTTCTTTTCCTGGACATGAGAACTTCTCCCCTGGTAGATGTGAAGAAATCTTTCTTTTCCTTTCTAACTGGTGTTGCTGCAGTGTCTTATAATATTTTCTCTTGTTTATTTGGTTTTCTCACAGTGGGAGACTTCCTAGAAGGTGGGCTTCTCTGACTTAGTCACCCTGTATGCCTCCTCTTTGGAAAGATATTGTGGGTGATGGTACTTTATGCCTCCAAGATCCCACTGTAGTCAGAAGCTGCCATGCCTGTGCATTAGTTTTCCTAGATCCTTTTGCTGCCTTCATCAGGAAGAGTGGGGGCGGGATTTGTTGAGAAAGGCACAGGTCTGTTTGCGTCACAGGGCAATGGTGGCTTCCTGGGAGCAGCTCACTGAATGCAGGCTCTGGGCGGGTCTGGCAGGTGAGCTTTGGGAGATAGCAAGAGGAAGCAGTCAGGCTCTGTGTCCAAGGCCACACAGTGCTCGGGTTGGAGTCCCACCTCATCGAGGGCCACTCTGAGCACTTCAGTTGCCGGTACACTCCCACTGCTGGCACTCTAGCCACTGGAATGCCTGCTTCCTGCTCCATTGCCACCCTTATGCTCCATGGGCCCATAGCTCCAGCAGCCTGACCCACACGCTGGCAACCAGACCCTCACTCCGGTCACCACGCTGGTCTCCAGCTGCTGCTGCTGGGGCCTCGCTCTGGCCTCCCGCACTGCGATCTGGCCGCCCTCCCCACACCACGGCTGCTCCACCCGCACTCCCACCCGGGCCTCTCGCCACCGTCAGCCGCGCTTTCCATCCACCCCATGTTCTGGCCGTCTCTGCCTCTGCCTCTGCCTCTGTCCGTTCCAGGCCTCCAACCCATCCAGTCATTCTGCACCTCGACCCGCGCCCCCGCACTCCCGCCTCAGTCTATTGCAGGAAACGACACCCAATGGAGGATATCAGATGCTCAGACAACTCTTTAGATAGAGGAAGGAGATTTTATTAGCTGGTGGAGCACGTGGGGCTAGCAGCACCTAAATGTGCTCCCTACAGTTAGATTTCTCACCACTTATATACATTTGAGTATGATTTTTTTGTCTAGGGACCCATGTGTCTCTCATGACTTAAGGTGGGGAGGGGGGCAGGGGCAGACCTTGCACCTGCGTTTCTGAGAACTGTTTGTTCTCGGCCTTGATTTCTATAATTGCTGGCCTTTCTGAGACTCAAGGACTTTTTAACCCCCCTCCTTGTGTTTGCAAGAGTCTTCAGGAGGCCTCTTCTTCTGTGATTTTTTAAGGTTCTTCCTTTCTCAAGTCAGTCTCTCCTCTGCTGGTCTCTGGATCAGCCCCTGGGTCGGTCCCCAGGTAGGTCTCTGGGTCACGCTCCATGGCGGGTCTCCACATGGCTCCCTTTCTTTCTCTCTCACTTGCCTCTCTTTCTCCAGCTTTGGGTATTTTCTTGTGATGAGTAGGTTCCTCAGCTGAGGCTGTGTGTTGCTTAGGGAGGCTCGGTTGGATTTTAGTTGTTTCAATTGTTGTCTTTCCAGGAGAGGTTTCAAGAGCTCTTCTCACATGACATCTTAATGATGTCTCTCTGCTTTTTACTCTCAATAAACTTTTCTTCTATCTTTGTACTTTGGTATCTCACTCAATTCTTTGCTTGGGATGCCAAGAACCTGGACAAAGCTCTGAGGAGAGCCCCATTCTCTGGTAACACCCAGGGCCCCTGGTTCTCAAGCATACTCCCCACTATGTCTGCTGACATTAGCTGGGGCTGGGTGCAGTCTGGGGGTGCTCAGAGTGGGTGACTAGAGGAAGGGAGACTATGCAAGGGCAGAATAACTGCAGAATCAGGAGTTCAGGGCACCCCTTTTTCAAAGAAGAGATGGATGGACACTTCACTGAAATGAAGACAGACACGGTCTTGTGCAGTATGGCAGCCTGGAGCCTTTGGCTGTGCCACTTCTCTGTCCCTCGGCTTCCTCGTCTGCAATGAGCAGCAGCAGCGGTATATGTTCTTTGGCCTCTGCTGTGTCCACTGTACCATTCTGTGTTCTACAGACACCCCATCTCCTCTCTCTCAGCGAAGTCTTCAGGCTCCAGAGGGCTGAGTGCTGGGGAAGACTGGCAGAGGCCAGACTGGGCCCCTGACCTGGTGGCACACCGAAACCCAGAACAGCGCCTGGCATGTGCTAAGTGCTCAGTAGGCATCTGTCAAATCAGTGAAAATGTAATAGACCTGTCAGTCACAGCTCTGCCACGTTCAAGGTTCCTACCAAAGACAACTGTGCTGCCCCAGAGCGAGAGCTATAATGACGTGTTCCGTGCCTGCGGTCACCTGACCAAGGGCAGCCCATCCAGGCAAGTCCAGTGATTCTGCTTCTCAGAAGGCTGGTCTGGGAAGTGCTCAGCTTTGGGTGATTAGCAGGGAGTTGAAGCTGTGAAGAATCATCGGAAGGATGAGGTAGCAGTGGAGTATTGAAAAGCTGAGACAAGTGGAACTGAGGGAGCAGGAACTCAGTGCAGGCAGCAGCGAGGACACATGTACCTGCCTGGGTGGGGAGGCCTGGCTCAACCCCAGAGACCCTCTTCCCCAATTCCAACCCCTTTGTGCCCGCCCCTCCCCTAGTCAACCTCCCTGGGCAATTCCGCTTAGAGTCAGGGAAAGCCTTGAGAAGCAGAAACACTTGAAGGGGTGGAGGCAGGATGTATGTGTAGCTTATCACCACCAGGACCTGGAAGTCAGAATCTGACTCACCTCCAAGGCAGAAGAACAATTTGGAGACACGTGAGGTGATCATCAGAGCTGGGCTTCAGGGAGAAGTTCCAAGAATTACTTGTAGGGCCCTGGTAGGAGACTGAAGAGCTAATCAGCAGGTCCAGCTTCCCCTCTGCTAGGGTGGGGGTTGGGATGGGTGAGGGAGCTGCCAGAGGAGCTGGGAACCATGAGGAGGGAGGGGAGACTCGGGCGCCTTGGAAGGACTGGGAACTCCCTTCCCACAGGCGGGATGCCATGACTTCTTGATCCTTCTAGTGAACAAGGGAATGCTGAAGGAATCATTGGATCCCTCTGGCCTGAGAACACGGAGTCTTGGTGGGATCTGAATGGAGCAATTGACCTGGCTTCTCAGCCCTCAGAGAAAAAACCTTCAGGTGCCGGGCTAGTGAGGCTGAGGGGATTGGCAAGCTGAAACCAAACTCAGTGACGAGGAAGAACTGGTCCCCCAACCCTCCCTCCCCTGGGCTCATGCAGGGCCCTCTTCCAAGTGACTTTCAGCTTCTGTCACCATACACTATACCTCCAATCGAGTCCTCTCCATCACCCTATCACCTAGGAAGGGGAGGCAGCAGGAAGGAAACTGCCACATGATTAGAAGCCACCCTGGCATTGGGGGCCAGGCCAGGCCCCCGCTCTGCAACCTGCACCCCTGACTGCAGCTCAGAGTGACACCGGGACATCACTCCTCCCTCTTCTGTTCTAGTCACTCCTCAGAAGAACTTCAAGAGAATCTATTGGCTGCATGTGTGTGTTATGGATGACACCAATGGGACAGAGGACAGTGAGGAAGGTCAGGTGAAAGCTTGGTGGAGGGGGCAGCCAGTGACAATCTGGGGGCTGCCAGAAGAGGTTTGGAACTCTGCCCTCCTTGCAGAGGTAAAGAGAGGAGAGACTTGTTCACTTGCAGAGGGGGAGTTCCATCTTAGCCAAGCGAGAGGACCTGATGTGGGGCCAGGCTGGGGTTTGGGGACTGTGTCCCCTGCTGCTCTTAGTGTAGGTGATTGTGGAATTCTTAGCCATGAGGTCCCACTGGGTACTGGGTGTCAGAGCAGGGAGGAAGCCCCATTTCTTGCTCACTGTTATGTGTGCCCATCATTTCTATCCCCGCACCCCCACTAAATTCTCACTTCTTTAGCTTTCCCACCCCACCTCCACGCCCCCACCCCATAGGACCAGTTTGCCCTGTCACAGCCAGCCTCTCCCCAGCCCTGCCATCACCACCTCTGGGGGCATGTCATACCCTGAGCTCACTGAGCCTCCAGCCCCCCAGCCCACACTGCCCCAGCCCCTTAAGGGGAGCTGTGTTGTCATGAGGACACCAGGGCTTCCAGGGAAGAAAGAAGGAGCTGCAGGGAGAGAGCAGCCATCTGAACATCAGAAAGGCCACCCGTGTCCTTCTCCTCTCCCACTCGGGCTGACCTCTCCATCCAGGCCAGGCCTGGGCCATAGCCCCCAGCCCCGTCCCAAGAACCATCTTGTGAAGCCTTTCTGGCCGCCCCAGGCAAAATCAGCCGCTGCCATCTGGTCATCCCCTACCCCAGTTCACAGCTACCCGGGTTCACAGCCCAAAGGCACGGGCCTGGGAATCTGGTGAGGAGGGGAGGTGGCGGGGGAACTCAAATGTCTTGCTGATCCTGCCCTCTTAGGGACAGGGCTGGGGCTGCCATGAATGACTGACTAGACGGGTCTTACGGAGTTGACTTGAAATTTTTTTTTTTTTTTTTTTAAGATTTTGTTGATTTTTGACAGAGAGAAACAGAGACAGAGAGAGACAGAGAGAAGGGGGAGGGCCCAGAGCAGTCTCCATAGTCGACATTAGTTTTCTATATAGTTTCACTCCACAGGTGGGCACAGGGCTGCGCCGGCAAGAACTGAACTGGGGGCACACCTCAGTTCAGCATGTGGGTCCACATGGGCCAGTGCTGGGATTAGATCCTCGGTCCCCGAGGCTTCAAAGTGAGCGCTTAACCCGCTGAGCCATCCCAGCTTTCCCAACTTAAAATATTGACAGGGTCCCTGTGTTTGGTTTTTCAGAGCCAACGAAGAGGCTCTGGGCAGGGGTCTGGTATGGAGTCCTGGGGGAAACCACAGTTTGGACGCAGGAAGTCACTGCAGAGCTGGGATAGGGACCTGAGCCCTGCCCGCCTTCCCGCCCCACTAAGATGAGTACACGCAGTTCCTGCCATGCAAATCTGCTTACATCTTGCTGGGTTGTGTGCAAAAATGTGCTGCAATTAAGGAAGTGTCCCATTTACACTCAAGGACCAAGGAATGGCTCACACCGCCCCCCCACCCCCACCCCAAGGCCAGTGGAGGCTCCCTTGAGTAGAAAGACTAGAACGTGTGAGCAGGTGTCCAGAGCTGGAACCCACCCACCCCACCCTACCCCACCCACCTCCAAAATGAAATGTTTCAAAGGAGCCAGAGAAGTTCAAGTCAAGGAAGCAGCTCTCTTTCGTCCACCCACCCTTGGCCGGAATGTTGCCTTTGGTTAAATACCAGTTGTGAATATGGGCCCAAAATGTAAAATTTGCCAGGATGGCTCCAAATTCCACCAGATGGAGGGTGGGAGGGAGCCCTGGCAATTAGGAGGGGTTGGCCACGGCTGCAGTGTCACTGTGCCACTGAGCCCGGTACCGTGTCTGGCCAGCTGCAGGGCTCACTTTATGAACCACTGGCCGCTGAAGACAGAACCAGGCTCTCAGAACCATACTTGTTTAAATACCTCACAAATGCTCAAGAGGTAGCAACCAGGAATCCTAGCTTCTATTTATGTATTCCTTTGTTGTTTTACAGGTTTAGAGCATGTTCCCATATTATGGTACACCTCCCATGAACCATGCATGCTGAGCAAAGAGAAAAAGGACTCCCTGTGCAGACGGGAGATGGGTGCATGTCCACTCCGTTCTGGGCGGGGTAGAAAGACTTTGGGTTATCTGTGTCTCAGTGCCACCCTGCACCTCCTTTCCCTTAAGTGGTTCCCAATCTTTTCCCACTTGTGCACCCCGTTTAAACCTATTTCCCTACATTGTACCCTTTGATTTTAAAACAGCTGTTTTTAAATGCTGACACTTCTGTTCAGTGCCTATCTTAATGTAAAATAGTGGAAATGAGGTAATAAATTAGGAAAGAAAAATTGCTACACTAAAAGTACAAACCATAGGTTTAATTTTACAATGTTCAGAATGCAGTTAAATATTGTTACTGATTATTCTTCACATACCCCTGAACAGCCTAGTGTGTACCCCCCGGGGTACGTGTACTACCAATTGAGAACCAGTGTTCTAAGGGAAGCCACAGTGCATGTCAAAGCAGCCTGCTTTGCCCACTGTTGTCCCTTCCAAATAATTACCCCTCTACTTCCCATCAAAATCGCCCTCCCAATTCCACATGCCCCTCCCACCCAAGTCCCAGATTTGAGGCCACTGTCCCTGGCACCCCCATCAGAGCCCATGCTACTGGGGAAAGCTCCAGTCAGCCATACCTGCTGGCCCCCCAGACTGAGCCGTGAGCACGTTCAGCAGAAATTCTCTTTGGCTAAAAGAGATCAATACATCAATAGACATGTCAGGTTCGACATAAACAGAGGGAGATTGAGGGGAGCCAGGGCAGGGACTTACCTGGGCTATGGAAGAAAAAGCGCCAGACAGCTCTATCAGGAGAACAGCTGAGCCCCTGTGGGTACGCGCCTCACCTGCATTCTCCATGCAGGGAGAATGACTCACTAACTCGGGCCCCACTTGTTAGGAACCTGCTGTGGCTCAGGTCCCACCTAGACGGACGTTTGCCTGTTCTCTCGGTCTGGTGAGAAGGGTTCGTGGGGCATCGGCCTGCTGAGCTAGAGTCCGACAGGCCGGCTTTTGCACACGGACCTCATGGGTGCACCGTGCGTGATTTCTAGCCACTCCCTCTTTGGGACCGTCTTTGTCTTGTGTCCCTTACTAGATTGTAAGCTCTATGAAGACTGGGACTGGGAGCCCCCTGAGCCGAGCACGCTGGGCCTCTGGGCCGCATACACCCAGCAAACACCTGAGGAAGTGCCTTAGCCAACTCCCAGCAGCTCAGCCAGGCAGCAGGCAGCCAGTGACAAGACAGATGGAGGAGCCCCTGGCGTTTGAGCAGAGACTGGAAGGCCCCGGAGGGAGGCCCGCAGCTCACGTCAAGACGAGTGGAAAGAACTACCGGTACATGTTAAGTCTGGGTCAAGAAGCCATATTCAGTCTCCAAAGACATCTGTTCTGGGGGAGCACCAACCTGGTGCCCACAGCAAGCTGGGGAGCGTCTGGTGACCCTGAGGGTCCCATTTGCAGGACATCAGGGGGACGGAAAGGAACAGGCAACTTGTCAGGATGCCAAACGACCGGGCTGGCAGGAGATCCAGGAGTTCATTGCTGGAGCCTGGGCCACAGAAACCTCTGTCCCTCCCCGTGGAGAGTTTAGGAAAACATACTCAGACTGAGGGGAGGTGGTCCGGGGGGTCTCACCGCACAGGACCTCTGCTGAGGTGTGGGTAATGGGGTTTGGGCGCGTCTGCCCTCACTTGGCCTTTGATCATGTTTTTAAAAAGGAAACAGGAGAAAGCTGAAAGGCCTGGTGAGCATTCTCAGGGATTGTTACACGGTTAGGGCTTTGCCAAAGAGGCTACCACACTGCTGCTTGTCAGCCCTCTGGGAAAGTCCCTGGTCCCCAAATTCCTTGTGTAAATGACTTTCAAACTTGATTCCTTTATACCTCTTACCTGGCTTCTATCTACCCATTTGGGGAATAGAAGCTTGATGGGGGAAGGGCGTGTCACAGTGAGAGAAGAAAGAGACTAGTACGGTGGGGTTGGACACCCACGAATTCAGCAGGAGGGGACGTGGGTATCTGGGGAGCAAGGGCAGGCTGTTGCAAGGCCCCTGTTGGTGCTACCCACATCCCCTGAGAAATCACTTTTGAGATCCTGTGCTCTAGGTTGACAAAGAATTGTCCTCTTAAGTATCAACTGATCCAATGAATCACTGGGTGAAACAAAGGGCAGCAACCAGGCAGAAGAAGCTGGTGTTCTTGGGATGGGTTAGAGCCTTAGCAGGGCAGAGAGGCTTGGGGTGGCTGTACCAAGCCTTCTAACTGGAGGGTCTTCAGGAAGTCTGGGATGGGCCCCTGGCTGGCTGCCAGGCTGAGCAGCCTCCGCCAGAGCCCACAGGATGCTGGCGGGGCTGGGGGTGGGGCCGGGTGTTCTTGAGAATGAGTGGGGATCATAGCAGTTGGAGGTAGATAAGAAGGGTAGAGAGAAAGCAGGGCTCTGAGCTAATGGCCTCCTCCCATCTGTAAGGTCACAGGCAAAAGGATGAGCAAAACATGAAAGGATACCTGTTGAGGGGTGGGTGGTGTGGGTAGAGATTCTGGATCAGCCAGAGACCCGCTTGTCCTCCATTTGGGCCTGATGTGGGGTTGCCTGTCCTTGCCCTGAGTTTGAGGCTTGCCTTGGGGCCAGGGGGGAGAAAGTGTGCAGGTCCCGGATGTGCCAGACACGCGGCAGCAGCAACAGGCCTGGGGCTTGACCACCAATGGCCTAAAGACTGAGGTGTCTGGGACAAGCCTGTTGGTGACCTCTTTGTTTGGCTACCCTACCACTCAAGGGCACTTGGAGATTTGTAAAGTCTCATGTCCATTGTTTTACTGGAGCTTTCCAAGGGCACTCCGAGATGGACAAAGAAAAGCCCCTGGGTTTCAGGGAGGTGACTTCTGTGAGGGTACATGACGAATGAATGGTGGAGCAGGCACTAGATTCCACTCCAGAGTTCTCATCTCATCTCTTTGCCCTCCTGCCCTCTCCTCCTCTACCAAGCCATAAAGGGTCCCCAAGTCACCCCAAGAAAGAGTCACTGGAATGTGAGGATAACCAGCTTTTTCTCTGTTTCCTCTCACCTCCTTCCACATTCAGGTACCTTCCCAACCCTCTTTGGAAGAATATGACAGGGACATTCTCAACTCCACCCCCAAGCATGAGACATGAAGTGTATCCTATTCATTAGATCCCTAAGAACAACTCACATGTGGCAGTTATATGGGAAGAGGGCAGCCTTAGCCCCCCTCCCCTTCTCTCCACCCTGTACCTGGCTAGCCCTTTATGGAGAGCCCCTTGGGGCAGGCTGGGCGACAAGCTCCACAGACAGTGACTCATGAGTGGCCCCAATCGATGGGGGCCGCTTGGCAAGGCAGAGAGGCAGCCCGCCCTCCTCATAGCCATGGGCCCTGGCCCTGGGGAGATTGGCTGGCTGACTGGCTGGCCTCCCTCTGGAATGACCCACTCTGCCTGAGGCTTAGTGGGCCAGTTCAAGGCATTCCCTCAGGTCTGGACCTGAGCTCCAGCCTCTGAGGTTTTCTGGGTGACACAGAGGTTGGCAGTGAGGAATAGCTTTCCCCTATGCCTTGAATTTCAGTCTTCTGTTCCTAGCAAGGATCATGGGGTGGGTTTGAGAAAGACTGATTTTGAAGTAGGTAGTCCTGGGTCCAGATCTTGGGTTTGCCCCTGACTAGCTGTGCGACCTTGAGCCAGTCCCTTAGTGTCTCCACAGACAGCCCCTCCCAGAGTTTCTGTAAGGATCAAATGAGATCATGGCTGGGAAAGTGCTTCGCCGTTTGTCAGGTGTTGAATCATGGAAATGGATGTTATCATAAGGTTTTGGGGACCCTGTGGTCAGTCAGAAAGTCAGATGCCCTTACAAGGGCTGTGTGGGGTCTGAATAACGGCCTTCACTTTTCTACCTTGATATGGGGGACATTTCTCTCCAAAATGTGGGGGCTCCCAGGTGGGCAGGGAACTGCTTAGCATGCTTAGGCCCCAGAGCAGAGGGAAATGAACCTTCACTGGTTGCTTGGCTTCCCCAGATCTTTTTAGTGCACATCATAAATTATCATCCTGTTTTATTCTCATTTTATAGCTTCTTCCAGGCTGTTTCTGGCAATTTACTCTCTGCTCTGGGCCAACTGTGTTAGAAACGATTTCCTGGTCTTTATCTTTCTCTGTCAACACCTCAGATTCCTGGCAAGTAACCCAGCAACTAAGTGGGGGCTTCTGTGACCATCTGTTGGCTGACACTGCATCAGAGCCAGGAGCTGAGGGTTAACACCTCGTGCCTGCCCTGAGCAACTTCCACCGGGAGAGGGAAGTAGCACTCAGGTTCAAGTTTGCATGGCCTTTTCCAACCTGCTTCTGGAGGAGGGTCTTACTTCCTGAGACCTGGGCCTTTACTTCAGGCAGGTGATCACAGACTCTTCAGGCTAGTTGGCTTTCTCTGTGTGGCTGGTTCAGCCTTCTTGTATTTAAAAGAAAGTGTTAGAAAGACCTCCAAAATCACTTCTATGGTCAACATCCTGTGGTCCTATCATCGATTGTTTGAGATGCTGGAGGTGTGGGGAGGGTCCTGACTGGGGAATCATGGACTTGCATTCTAGTTCCAGTTCTACTACTAGTTAGTGGCCCTAGGCAAGGCTCCGTCTTCTCTGGGTATCAGTTTCCTCATTTGTAAAGTTAGACTTTACATTGTAAAGATGGCTTCGAAATTCCTTCTAGTCCTGCCATCCTTTAACATCCAAGTATTTGTTTGCAAAGTGATAGATTCACAGGACAAATTAATGTACTGTCAAGTGTCATACACAATAGTATACTGTTTTTAATAAAATGCTGGCTTTTCAAATAAAGGTAATGGATTAGGGAAGAGCTGACTGATTGATACTCATGAGCCTTTGAGATAACATTTTTACTGAATGTTTTGTATCTGGATTATGGGGAAAGCAAAACAGTGGCCAAGTGGTCTCTCCTGTCATTATTCGAGTAGAAGAGGATTTTTGTTCAATACAATCTTACAAAAAATTGTCAAGCCCCATTCTCCTGCTCTATTCCCATGGCATGACTTTGTGGCAGCCCATTTTGTGTAGCGAGGGGGGAAAAAGGTAAAGCGAGGCACGCTGAGTTTGTGATGAATAAGGGACACCGCTGGGGACGAGTGTCACAGCACTCAGTTGGGTGAGGAGGCTCCAGAGGGAGGGAAAGGGGTCTGCCTGTCCCATACCACATGTGAGCGGGTGGCAGGCCAACGGCTCAAAAGTATTCTGAAAGAAGGCAGGACCTTGGGGCCAGCGAGGGGCATGGTTGGTACCATTCACAGTGGAAGGTATGAGGAACAAAGGCAGAGGGAGAGGGAGAGGATGCAGGGCTGGGGGAGGGCTGCAGCCTCCTCCTCTGTAAAATAAGGGCTTGTACCCGACAGGCTTTATGCTCCAGCTCAGAGGGAAGAGGAGGAAGGAGGCAAGGCGGGCCGAGGGGAGAGGAGACCGAGGGGAAAGGAGACCAAGGGTGCAAGGACGGAACAGGAGCAGGCTCTTCCTGGCTCAGCCGTATTACGTTGAGCTCAGAGAGGGGCCCCAACAACAAAAATTTGCACTCAATTTTGTTGACAAACTGATAAATGTTGAAACAGTGCTATCTCAATTTTGTTTATATAAAGGTACTCCTAGGGGAAGCCGGGATGGCTCAGTGGGTTAGGTGCTCACTTTGCAGCGCCGGGGACCGAGGATCGAGTCCCGGCCCCGGCCCGTGTGGAACCATGTGCTGAACTGGGAGCTCCCCCAGTTCAGTTCTCTCTCTGTCTCTGTCTCTGTATCTCTCTCTCTGTCAAAAATAAAAATAAATAAAAAATATATATCTATTAAAAGGTACTCCCAAAAACCAAAAAAGTGCAGTGTCTAGGGTGAGTTACAAAGCAACAGAGAACCTTCTCCAAACTCTGGATTTAGGCCAGCTGAACGCCAGAGCAAGTCTTTTCAGGACAACATCTAAAATCTCTTCAAACAAATTCATATTCTTGTGTCAAGTGTAGTTAACAAATTACACACCAATGCATGGCCTCTTATGGAATCTCAATTTACTGAAAAAATGTGTGTGTGTGTGTGTGTGTGTGTGTGTGTGTGTTAAGGTGACCAGATTTTAACATAGGTAAAGTGGGACACCATTGACTGGGGGGGGAGGGGGTTCTTGATTAAAATTTTGGTCTATCTCCTGCCGTTCCCTAGCTTGTCATGCATTCTTTCCAAAAATTGTGACTTTTTTAAAATGCCACAGGATGCGGGACAAATTGTTAAAAATCGGGACTGTCCCACCAAGAGCGGGACGTCTGGTCACCTTAGTGTGTGTGTGTGCATGTGTGTGTGTGTGTGTGTGTGTGTGTGTAACATTCAAGGACATCAAGAAGTAATAAGCTTTTCATTTTCTTCTGTTTATTATTTATTCTTTAAAAGGCTTATGTGCCAGAAGCTGCAATGGTAGAAAGGAGGAAGGGGGGTGATGTGGGACAAGGAGACAAGGGGGAGAGATTTTACAATTTATCAATACACAAATACAGGTGTCTCTTTTTAACCCCCAAAGCATTCAACTTCAAGCATC
Source organism: Craseonycteris thonglongyai (assembly GCA_004027555.1). Taxonomy (NCBI): domain Eukaryota; kingdom Metazoa; phylum Chordata; class Mammalia; order Chiroptera; family Craseonycteridae; genus Craseonycteris; species Craseonycteris thonglongyai. Next base: position 6,832 of record PVKE010023926.1, on the reverse strand, counting down.
TTAAATTAGGGAGTAATATTTTAATGGCCACCCTGAGGCCACGCTCCAGCTAGAAGAATGATCTGCATCATTAATGAGAAATCATGCTCAGGATGTTTCAGAGGAGGGCCTGACTTGGTAGAGCCGTCCTAGTCAGCCCCAACTTAGGAGGCAAGTTTCCTGCTATGCTGAGGACCTCATTGTAAACTTCTGCTAAAACTATGGTTCTGCTATTTGGCCCTCCCATTTCAGCAGCCTGCCTTGATTTTTAACCTTTCTGATTTGCCAGAGAATCTGCCAGAATCAAGATGTCATATATAGACAATAATACCATTTTTCACTTGTATAGCACTTCAGCCACTCTTAGAGTATATACACACATCTTATTAGACAATGTTAATTATACATGGAATTAAATAGCCCATAAGCCAGCAAGCTCCATTTCCTGAGAACTCTGGAAGGTTCAAGTGCTGTGATGTCAATTTTCTTCACCAGCAAAGGGTCTCAGAGAACCCTTTTAAAATGACTGGAAAAGAAACAATTAGCTGAAATCTGCAAGAATGAACTTGCAAATACCATTTAGGGCAAATTAAATGTTTTAAAAAGGGATAGCTCAGCAGTTGAGTGCTTGCCTTACAATCGTGAGGTCCAGGGTTTGATTCCCGGCCCCAGCCCATGCAAACCCATTTGCTGGACTGTGGTACAACTGGTAACTGGGATAACTCGGTGGTGAAGGTTCTCTCCTCCCATGCAGGAGGCCCTGGGTTTGGCACCCTCCTGCGTGGCCCCACATCCACCTATTGTGGGATGAAACCATGTCACAACTAATGATATACAACTAGGAGACTGCTGTAGGCCCTCCCCTCTTCCCTCTCTCTCTCATCTTCTCTCAAACAATAAAATTAAAATCTTAAAAAAAATGTTTTGTGGTGAACATATAATGAAATACATAGATGATGTTAATGTAGAATTGTATACCAGGAACCTATGTAATTTTTACAACCAATGTCGCCCCAATAAATTTAACAATTTTTTTAAAAGAAAGAAAAGAAAAAAATAAATGTTTTAAAGAAAATTCAAGGTAGTGTGCTGGCTACTGAGAATAGAAAATAAGACCCCGCTCCAGCTCTCAAGGGGAGAACCGTCTAGCTGGGGCAGTCAGAGTGTGCGCAGAATCACAGGACAAGTCAAAGAAGGTGACTAACTGCACTCCATCGGACCCAGCTTCTCACTTGCCCAGACACGCTCACTCTTTCCCTTGTCTCCCCTGACACCCAGACCTCTGTGCAAAATTCTTTGTCTCTGGGTTTCTTGGTTGGGACTCGTGGCCTCCCCCAGTGATAGCCCCAGGGACTTTCTGTACTTCAGCCCCAAGCCACCCCATTTCTGCCTAACCTCCTCCAGCCCACCCACCATTCCTTCTTTGTATAGCAAGCCCCAAGGGTTCAATCTTCCCCGTTTTCCTTGACAGGGAGCTGGCTCCACTCTAGACCAGCTATTGAGGACTAGCTTCCTGCTCCCCGCCTTCCTTGCTGTGTTAGGGGTTTAACTACAGAGAAAGGAGTTGACCAAAATAAGAACATTCAGAAATGACAAGACAGGTTCTTCCAAGAGTTCCTAAGTTCTGGCCCCTCGTTTATAGCCTCTGGTTCCTTCTGGTCGCATCACGGGAGTTCTGCCCCCTGCTTTTAAAGCCAGGCCTGTGCTGGCCAGGAGAGATGGCTGCCTCTCTGCAGAGGCATCCCTGACCCAGTCCCCCCAGGAGACTATGGGTGCGCACCATGGTGAGCAGCACGGGTCCCTCCTTTCTTAGGTCCTCCGGCCGGGACGTTAGCTGCCCTACTCTCCCAAGCTGGCCTATCCGGTAGTGATGTTAGATTAGCCCTCCCACATGACTTTAACTTCCTTCCTATAGTCGCCAGGTTTTCAGGGACACTCCCTGATGAGATGTAATATTAATGGAGCCCAGACCTCTCTTCAGGTGATCTGAGACAGGCTCTTCCGAGAAAAGAATCTGGGACTGTTTCTCACAGTCCTCAAACTCTAGCACACATCTGTCATTGCTACTGCCACCACAGACAGCTGCCCTTCCTTCTAGTCTGAGACTTCCTCTTTTCTGTGGGCTCTGCCCCTCTGGCTTCTGACATGGGCCACCTTATTAATCCAATTGTCATATGCCTGGTGAGTTTTTTATATCTTTCAGTATCTCCCTTCAGACCCCCACAACACACATCTGCATTCTAAAGGTTAAGTTCCTCTAAAGTCCAAGCTCTAACTTAAACACATTGCTCTTCCTTCCCTCTTCCAGGGTATATCCCCTTGTAATTTACCATGACTTTCTGTGAGAAGAATAACTGTCATAGATGGATGTGGTGGGAGGGTGGAGAGGAGGTGACTGCAGGTAGATGGACTGGGGTCATAATGAAAACATGGATGGTTATGAACTCTCTATTTTAATGGATTTTCTCTAACACAAATGGTATAATTTCAGAGCCACCTTTTGTGTGCCTCAAAAAAGGAGCCAATTCACTTTACCTTTTTAAAAAGGTCTTCCATTATTTAAAAGGAATGATTGGGGGTGGGGGGAGGTGGGAGGGTGGCTGAAGTTGGTTGCACCCACTTTCAGCTTATTAACTCCCCTTTCTCCAGGTTCCTGTTAGAACCTGTTAGGCTGAAAAGACATGACTTTTCACCTCCCCTCTGTTCACATCACTCACTGGCTCTGTCTTCTCTAGCGTTGGGACCTAAGCGGAGGGGCCCTTATTCACGATTGTCTGGAATAGAATGTGGAGAGAAATGCAGCCCTCCCACTCCTTGGGAGACGAGAGTGCTGGTGGAGAAACTCCGAGCCTCAATTTTTCTTGAGGAAGCAGGTCCTTTGACTTCAGCGTGGATGGGGAGGAAGGGGGATTCAGGGACGTGTGTGTAGGGCTTGAAGGCGCCCCAAACTTCTCTCCATCCCTCCTCAAGCCCAAAGAATAGAAAGAAGGTGACGTGACGTCTATAGGCTCCCCCGAAAGGCGTTTCTGAAACCCCCAGGTGGACCGAGATGTCTGCATGAGCCGGGACTTCCCACACTCAATCACTTCTGTTCAGCTCAGTCTGAGACCCTTTAGGAAGTGCGTGAATGCGCAGCTGACAAAGGGACAGGATATTTGAAATCAGGGATGTGTCAGGGAAACCCTCCAGGATGGTCCTCAACCCCGGCCCACAAAGCCAGGGAAGCGCAGGTCCGCGCGCACCGCCTCCCCGCCGCCCCGGAACCTCCCAGCGAAAGACACTCACTGGGCAGTTCAGCGCGGGGCGGGGCCACGTGGGGTCAGGGGCGGGGCCACGCGTTGGGGGCAGCCGGCCCCTCACCCCACCCCGCCTGCCGCCCCGCGCGGAGGCCTCTGGGTAACGGCCGCTCCCAACGGCCAGCTCGGAAGCACGGCAAAACCATCCTGGCTCCGTAAAGGCGGAAAACGACCCTTCTTGACCACCAGAAGGGTCCGGGGAGGGAGCGCGGGAGGAAGCGGGGTGGGGGTCTTCCTGGAAGCTGGGGAGCCAGAAGAGAGACCCTCACGCTTCTGGGTTCGCGGCCTCAAAGGGAGAGGCGCTGGGCCGTGTCCTGGGCAGGTCGTGGGTCGGGGTCGCATGCTGACTCTCGCTGCTGGCTTCTGCGCCTTCAGTCCTGCTGCTCCTAGGAGCTTCTGTTCGTGGTCACTGCGGTCCCCAAGCAGGCGAAGGGTGGATGCGGGAACAAAAGCTAGGGCTTGCTGGCATCTGAGTATAGGGGAGGCATTGCAGCGGCGTCACCCTATATGGAAAATGTTGGGGTGGAGGCCACCCAAGCCAGAGTTGCAATTACATAGCTCTGCCCACTACTTGGATCCTGTGAAGTGAGCTTGCTAGGGCTGCCTCCTCAGGAGCAACTGTGGGCATCTTGCACAAATGCTGGCATGGAGGGTCTGTGAAGTGAGGCTAAAAGAGCGTATGTGATCCAGGGAATGGGTTACAGCATGCCCTGACAGAGCAGAAGTCAGTGGTAGCTCACTGCGGATAGGCCCTGGGGGTGGGAAATGTGGGAAGAGAATGCACTTCAATCTGCTCACAACACCTGAGGGTGGTGTTAGCCAATGAGGAAGCAGAGGAGGTCCTTTGACTTCAGCGTGGATGGGGAGATAGGGGAGGATTCAGGGAAGTGTGTAAGACTTGAAGGCTCCCCAAACCTCTCCATCCCTCAAGGCCAAAGAATAGAAGGTGACATGAGGCCTATAGGCTCCCCCAAAGGCGTTTCTGACCCCAGGTGGACCGAGATGTCTGCATGAGCCGGGACATTCCACACTCCTTAATCACTTCTATTCAGCTCAGTCTGAGACCCTTTAGAAAGTGCGTGAATGCGCAGCGATCCAAAGCCAGCAAAGCCTGTCATCAAGCGTTATTAAATAGAGACTGGTAGGGGTATGGTATAAAAAGGTGTGTGTGTTGGGGGTGGGGCAGCTACTGTCACCCAGCTCCAGCCATCTCATCAGCTTTTTGGTATCAGTACTTAACCACCTTTGAGACATTTCCTGACCGAGGAATCTGTCGGTGGGATGGATGGTGAGGGAGTAAGAGGAGTTTGGGGCCTTCACTGGCTCCCTACTAAGATCCTTGGAGAAATCTTTCACAGAGTAACACAGAATACAGGAAAATCTTGAGTCTCACCCTCAGTTCCAAAGCTGTGTATCCAGGCTTGAATCCAGCAGATGTGACTTCATGCCTTAATGTTTTCTGTCCCAAGCATCTGAAAAGAGCTGTTTCCATCCCACTATTCTCTCTGGCTTGAACCCAGGGATGATAAGAAACTTTCATGACAGCCTTTCTGGAGGAGAAAGGGTTGTGGGCAATGGCCTCAGAGCAGGCTTCCTGGGAGGACCACGAGGCATCAGGCCAGGTTTCCTGTTAGCTGTGGTTTAAGACAGCCTGTGTGACATGTGCAAAGTCATCAAGGTGGCACTGTTCCCTTAAATTCATCTGATTTTCCAACCTGAGGAGGCTCCTCTTACAGGTAGGGAGTGCCTCATTCATTCACTTTTGCATCCTTGCTGACCTACAGTTGAACTGGCATATGGTTGGCATTGGCAATGTGCATGCTTACTGGATCGCGAGGTCCCAAACCGCAGGCACATTTATTAAGATCCACACCAGCAGCGGGTGGGGAGGGGCTGGGGGCTGATTGAAGAGCGTGGAAAGTACCGAAGGAAGTAGGTCTATGTGAGCTTTAACTACTGGAGACGGGAGCCTGAACAGACCCCATTTGGTCACATCTGTAGATACGTTGGCTGTGCTTTCTAGGAATTTCCCTTCCTGCTGAACCATGAAGGATTTCTGGGTGGACATTGGGTTGTCTATGGACCACAGCAGTAAATTCACCCCCACTCCCACCCCAGCCCCAAAGGTACCTTGCTACTCCCTAAAACATGCACGGAGAATGTTCATGCCTGCCCAGTCAGTCTGGGCTAGCTTCTGCACAAGGCAGTCAAGGAGGCCATGGCCCTGCCGGGCCCAAAGTGGGGTCAGTGTGGAGGCAATAGAAAGACGTAGCAGGAGCTCACCCGGCCATGATTTCTTTACCTGCCCTTGTCCCCTGCATCTGCCCTTTACACCATCTCTGTGGTGTCAGATCTTCTGAGCCCAGAGAGCAGCTGCTGGCCCATGACATGGGGCTGTGAGGGGAATCCCTGTGGACTTCCAAAACACCTCAGTTTCTCCCTGGCTATGGGTGGTTCTAGAACCCAGGGCAGCCTCGAACTAGGGGCTGGCAGAAAAACACGAGGTGTAGGCTTGGCCACTTCCTAGACTAAATTCTCATGGAGAGCAGGGCCTTTGCCTGTTTGGAGCATTTATCCATCCCACCCCAGCCCTCAAATGTTTTAAGCTGCCCCAGCACTTAGCAGTCCTGCCCATGAGTTTGCTGTAGATTCAGGCCTGGAGTGGCAAATGTTCCATGGCTTCCCCTGGGTGCCCAGATGACAGGAGCCACTGGGGAGAGACACAGCTGGGGTCCTCTAGCCCTGCAGCCATTGTTCCTTTAGCATTTTAGGCTGACTTCTCCGTCCCAGGTAGAGACGAGGGCATGACCTGGGGAATGTGGCCTGAAGCCTGGAGGGGCATGCTGTGCTCTCACTGATAGGTGTCTCCTCTGGTTGGAAAGGGAAGGATGGATAACTTCTTTCTCCAGATCAAAGGAGAATCCCAATAGGAGAAACCTAGGCCGGGATCGGGGAGGGGAGAGGAGGCCCCAGGCTTGGGATGAGCTGGAAATAACTCACAACATGGGCTCATAGGAGCACAGGTTCCCAATGGCAGGGAAGTCTCCTATTTGGCTCAGAGTAAATACATAAGCCTGTTAAACTGATTAGCAAAGGATCTCCATTCAATGCTCTTTAAACTCTAACATACATTCTCAATAAATAATTCACATAGGAGATGTTAGCAGGCTTGGGAAGAGTGGATGGAAGCTTAAAAAATACATTGAGATGTTTCTTTGCCAAGAAATGCAAGCTAAAACCTCTAGAGCAGGGGTTCCCAACCTTTTTATACCCTAGGGCGCATTCTAAAATATTGGTAGGGTGGCAGGCACCAGCTATTTCTAAGGATATTTATTATTGAACAAGAATAAAAAATAATAAAAATAATTTTAAAATAATAAATTTATTGTACAAATTATATACACACAAAGAAACATATATACAAAACATAATACAAAGTAAATAAAAAACACACGTATAATAAAATCATTTAAAAAAACATAAAAGAAAACATAAAAAAAACCAATCTGTCAGTGTGATCTTTGGCATTGCATTTCATTGGCCAGTGCCTCGTAATT
>PVKE010023925.1:8978-24332 GCA_004027555.1 Craseonycteris thonglongyai | reverse complement strand
GAGGACCGGGGATCGAATCCCGGCTCCGGCCCAGGCAGGACCCACGTGCTGAACTGGGGAGTTCCCACAGTTCGGTTCTCTAACTGTCTCTGTCTCTGTCTCTCTCTCTATCTGTCAAAAAGTAAAATAGAAATAAATATGCACTGAAGACAAAAAGATAATTTCTCTCTATAAATGTGAAAAGATAAAAAAAAAAAAAGAAAACAATGAATCAACTGATAAGTTCATCAAGCTCTGAAAATGAGTGGATTCCTTCTCAGACTACTAGCAAGTAAAAAGCCTGAAAAGTGGAAGATGGGAAGTCAGAAAAAGAAGAAGTAGGAGATATTCCTCCCATCTATTTTAAGAAAGCCATAATGGAATCTTATGAAGAGTTGTCTATCAATAAGAAATTGATTAATCTTTCTTCAAAAGATATCAGAAAGTCTGTACCTAAAAGCTTACCTTACTTCTCTGTGGATCTTGGTCTCCAAAGAGGGTTTGCCCATGTCATTGAAAATCAACACAAGGGGAAGCAGAATGGCTCAGTGGATTAAGCGCTCATTTTGCAGCCTTGGGGACCGAGGATTGAATCCTGGCCCCGGCCCGTGTGGACCCATATGCTGAACTGGGGAGTGCCCCCAGTTCAGTTCTCACTGGGGTGACACCCTGGCCCATTTCCTGCCCTGTGCAGCCCCACCCACCTGTGGAATGAAACTATGTGGAAAAACCAATGATGTGCAACTATGGAGACTGTTCTGGGCCCTCCTCCTTCTCTCTGTCTCTGTCTCTGTCTCTGTATCTCTCTCTCTGTCAAAAACAATAAAAAATAAATCTTTAAAAAAAAAAAGAAAATCAACACAAATTCCCTTATTACTTTGGAAAGGAAATCATTGGTGGGATACTGGATACAGAAGCAAGATTTTGGAGGAAAGGAATTTGAGAAAGCTTTGAGGATAAGTGGAAGAAGGCACTGCAGTTTTCTTAGTGCTGGAAACCATTTGATTTTATCAGAAATAAAAAAATGTTGAGTCGTATCTTTAATTTTTTATTTCCCTTTCAAAGTTCTTTCAGTTTTATTTTCTTTGTATCTAACTAAACAGGTCACCCTTGGGTCATAGGGAAAGAAAGTCTTGCTCTGGGTCTCAGATAGCTGTGCCTCACTGAATTGTGTCATTTCCTTCCCCACCTGCTCCTATGGACTTCATTGTAGTAACCTAGGAAGAAGAACAGATATATTGGGTGACCTGCTCACAGTCCTGATCTGTACCTACCTACCTCTTGGTGTTCTGAATTATTCAGTGAATATATAAAAAAACTTTTCTGAATGATTGCCTAGGAAGTATAGCCGATCATTGGTTCAGAAGAAAGTGGGTCACTTCAAAGTTAAGTCTATTGACTGATTTCTTAAAATTCAGAATTGGCATATTCAGTAATAATTAAAATTTATTTTCATAGCATTTTATAGAAGAGCTCTTAGTTTTCTACCAATAGCATATGTATCACTGCTATTCTTTTTATTGAAGGAAAAAGAATGTCCTGAAAGTAATAAAGAGTTAAATAAAGTATATTTAAAAAGGAAAAGAGGAAAGCTGGGATGGCTCAGAGGGTTAAGAGCTCACTTTGCAGACCCAGGGACCAAGGATCAAATCTCGACCCCCAGCCTGTGCAGACCCATATGCTGAACTGAGGTGTTCTTGACATGCAGGAGCCCCCCTCCCAGTTCAGTTCTAGCTCCCCGGGTTGGCCCCTGGCTCAAGGGGGCATGCTTCCTATGCAGGAGGCCCCCAGCCTGATTTCTGCCCTGTGCGGCCCCCACCCACCTGTGTGGAATTAAACCATGTTAAAAACTGATGCCATACAAGTATAGAGACTGCTCTGGGCCCTCCCTTTCTCTCTGTCCCTCTGTCTCTCTGTGTCTATGTCAAAAACAACAAAATAAATCTTAAAAAAAATACTATATAAACCAGGAGTATCCAACCTTTTGGCTTCCCTGGGCCACGTTGAGAAAAGAATTGTCTTGGGCCACCCATAAAATACAATAATGCTAATGATAGATGATGAGCTTTAAAAAAAAACCAACTCATAACGTTTATGAATTTGTGTTAGGCTGCATTCAAAGCCATCCTGGGCCACATGCAGCTCACGGGCCATGGGTTGGACAAGCTTGATATAAAAAGAAAACATATGTGCACACAGATAGGAGGCAGTCTGTGGAGGGAGGTGCCATCTGAGGGACATTACAAGTCAGAAGGAAGAAGGGAGACAGGTAAGGAAAAGAAGGGGAGAGAAAGGGAAAACAGAGATCAAAAAGGACCCAGAGAAATAAAGTTTTATGTGCGAAATAATAAAAGGGAGAGGGGGAACAGAGAGAGGGAGAAAGGAAAGAAACCAAGAGGAAAGAGAAATAGAGAAACAGAGGGAAGGGAAGTAAGCTTATGTGCCAAGTGTGTATGTATATGCATGTGTGTGTGTGTGTGTGTGTATGTGTGTGTGCAGGGTCTGGCATGGGCAGGCAGACAGCTGGTTCCCAAGCTCCCCTTCTCCCCAGCCTACTCCTGTCACTTCTTTGCCAATTCCAGGCCTCAGCTGCAGGCAGGGACAGAGTGGGTGGACAGCAGGCTGAGCCTCCTCTCAAGAACACCCAGGGCTAGCAGTGAATTGAACATTGTAGACAGGTTCAGCCTTTTCTTTCAAAACTACAAACTTTTTGCTTAGAATCCATTATAATCTTATGGGACCATCAACATGCTCATGTATGTGGTCCATTGTTGACCAAAATCTCATTATGCAGCACATGCATATATTTCGTATTATAAATTATAGCAATATAGTTGAGAAGTCAAAGCTGATACATTAAATAATGGGTGCCTGTTACAAGCATGCCATTAAGCGTTAGCTTGGCTGTGACAGGCAAAAGTGGGAACAGGAGGATGAGAGGATTGAGTGAACCAACACAAGGAGGTAGAAATAAGCATGGTGTTATTCCTGAGGACAAGAGCACCTCCAACTAACAGAAGATCTTTACATGGGAGCAGGGCGAGGTGGAGTTGATGGACTAAAGTGGGGCCAGATACAGATAGAAGTCTTGAAAAATCAGAGAGAAGAATTTGTATTTGATGTGGTAATTTGATGGCTCAGCACTTTTTGAAGGAAGTACATGAAAGACAAACCAAGATGCAGCCATGTTGAGTTTCTGCCCTCATTTCTCTAACAAGCTGGTTAGCAGCTGCAACTCCCCAGGCATGATGGGTGGAAAATAGTCTCCATGTGAGAAACCATACCTAGAGAAGTGATGGGGTAGGAGCTTGGAACAAGACTAACTGATGACAACCTAAGAGCTCCAGGATTAAGGGATCTGGGAAGCCAGGATGGCTCTGTGGGTTAAGCACTCGCATTGCAGCCCCAGGGACCAAGGATTGAATCCTGGCCCCGGCCTATGTGGACCCATATGATGAACTGGGGTGTGCTTCCCATGCGGGAGGCCCCAGTTAGGTTCTTGCCTCCCCCCAAGTTTGGCCCCTGGCTTGAGGGGGTATGCCTCCCATGTGGGTGGCCGCCAGCCCAGTGCCCACTCTGTGCAACCCCTGCCCACCTGTGTGGAATGAAAACATTTTGAAAACTGATGATGTACAACTATGGAGACTGCTCTGGGCCCTCCCTCTTCTCTCTGTCTCTTTCTGTTTCTGTCTCTCTGTCTGTCAAAAACAATAAAAAAATAAATCTTTAATTTCATATCTTGAGTTTCCCAAAATGCTTAGCACACAGGCTCATCCACTAATAATACCCAACAAATTTGAGCAGCAAGGAATTGATGTGTTTAGCTTGCTGGTTCATGTAGTCTTAAAGCTCCTAGAGTAGGATTAACTGAATAAAAGAAGAGCATCATGAAATGAGTTATTGAGCATTTACTATGTGCAAAGCACTGCTATTGAGCCAGTTAAAAAAATAAATAAATAAATAAATAAGCTTCCTTCAGGAGTGATGCAAGACCTTAACCAAAATAGCTCTTAGATGTTTAATACACTGTACTTCTAGAGGAGACTACATAACTTCACCTCCCTAGAAAGACTAACATCACCTATGATTTCAACTTTCACAAGAAGATACAATCAAGGGAGGCACTATTACATAATGGTTAAGAGCATAGACTTCTGAGTCACACTTAGCCATATTTAACTGCTCGTTGTGTCAATTACTTAGTTTGACTTTGGGCAAGTTATTTACCTCTCTGTGCCTCATTTTACTCAATTATAAAATGTTATAATAATAGTATCCACTGGCCAGGATATTGTGAGTAACTCAAAACTTAACATAGCTAAAATGTCTCATTAGTTCCTGGAACACTGTAAGATTTTGGAAAATGTTAGATATCATTATTATTACTCAGCCTCATTGATATTGGTTATTAATGCCACTTAGTGGCACATCGCCCCAAAGCAATGGTCTTATTGACTATAAATCTATTGTCTATATAGCTTTATGATAACTGCTATTTTCCCTCTTGCTCAGATGAGAAAAACACAGTTAGATTGCCTCTTGCAGGCTTTGAGGTCAGATTGTCTTGGTACCAATCTAAATTCTGCTTTATACTAACAGTGTGAGCCTGAAGATGTTACTTCAGCTCACTGAGCCTTGGGTTTTCTCACCTGTGACTCAGGGATAATATTATACACTTCATAGAGTTATTGTGAGGCCTAAAGGGCAGAATGGATGTAAAGTAGCAGAGTGACTGGCAAAGAATAGGTGATCAACAATAGCTAAGTGGCACACACTGGGACGCCTGGGAGGGAGAGGAATGGGGGAATGATACTCTCTCCTCCCATGCAGCATAAGTGCTCTGGTGGGGATCAAGAATTAAATGGAGTTCTGAAGTCCACAGAGCCGCACAATTAGACCACCCTGCTAGGGTGGAGCATAGGAAACATAAATAGAACTGGCCTAAGGCAAACAAACCCTTGCTTCCTTTTGGCTTTCTTGAAGCCCTTCTTTTCTGCACAGTTTGCTCTTTTTATTCTTTCTGATCCCACAGGGCTGTTGCAGGAAGACATTATTCCCCAGCTCTTAGAAATTTGTGTAGGTCTAAGGCGCAGCCCAAGGGGAAGGAGGCAGAAAGTGAATGGCTTAGCCTATTAGGAAAAACTGAAAAGAGGAATTCAAAATGGCCAAGGAAGCCAAAGTCTTACCATATGGGTTCTTAATCATAAACTTTGCTAATATGAAGGAAGTTGAGGTGTTTACAATGAAGCATCCAATGCCAGGTGTCCACTATTAGTTAGAATCCTAGAATTTGGGGGCATGAAGACCTTCAAAGGTCTTCTAGTCCAATTGCCTCACTGTATGCATGACAAAACTGAAGCTCAGAAAGGGGAAGTGATTTGGATACATTTATTAAACCAGTAAATGGCAGAAACAAAGATAAACCTGTTTTTCCAATTCCTAATCCAGAGTTACCGGTAGTCTCACCTACATCAATGCCTCACAAGCTTTAATGTATACCAAATCACTTGGGGGATCTTGTTTAACTTGAGATATGCTATGGTGGACTGAGGTTCTGCATTTGTAACCAGCTCTCAGGTGATGTCAATGCTACTGGTCCTTGGGCCACAACCTTGAGTAGCAAGGCTATTGGGCATAATTAGTGGAAGAATTCAACAAATCCTCTTCTTGAAGTATAAGGATCACTGCCAATATTCTGTCGTTTGTATTTTTTACCCCACGAGTGGACTATTTTTCATTTGCCAGCACCTCATAATTCCCCTTCCTTTTGAACATTTTTGCCGCTTTCTTTGGTATTGGTACTAGGAGATGATGAAATAAACATGTACAAGAGAAAAAGATAAGAAGAAATATAATTGTGTGGCTAAGTAAATTTTTCTTCTCCTTAGTGGCTTTTTGCAAAAGATTTGTTGAAGGTGGAGGTAGAAACTGGCTTCAAAACAAGTTTGGAGGTTATTTCTGGATTTCCTGTCCTCTGTATTCATGGAAAATCCAGAGCATGCAGTATGAATATATAATAGTGTGCCCAGTTTTCTTGTGTGGTTTGTGGAAACTGGTCACATTGCTTTATAGCCACACCACATGTATTTAAAGGCTATAGCTATGCAATAGGGTTTCAGTCAAAATGATTCAGAAAATTGCTTCAATCATTTACTTTGTCAGTAAATTTCTTGGTTAAAACTTACAAAAAAAGTGAATGAAGACAGGGAAACTTGTGCCTTCTATTTATACTAGCCACAACCTTAAAGTTATGCAAGATTATTTTCCATCTGTGCCTTTCCAGCTCTGTGACCCCTATGACCTTAGATGGTTCACTTCCCTCTCTGGAGCACATACCAGTAGTTCCCTCATTTGTAAAGTGAGGGACTGGACTACTTTTAAAGTTCTTATATTCCAATTACTATCTCCAGGCCTACATAGCGGTCATTGATGAGCAAGATGACTAAGGCCATGAAAATGTCTGCTTCAACCTAGTCCTCCAGGTTCTCTTACTTCCTAATATGGAAAAGTGACACAGATATTAGAAATATATTCCACAACAAAGACTTAAACAATGCCTTTTCTGGTTATCCCTTAGTTATTCAGAAAAACATATAAACCAGAACCCTTCTCTCAGCCACCAAAGGTTCTGGTAAACTGAGGCTTCCCTTGGATAAGCTTTTCTGCTTGAGTCGCTTATGCTTGCTGGTGACAAGAAGTACAACTAGGGGCAGTACTGAGAGCAGTTGTACTCAGTACCTCGTACTCAGCAGACTCCCGGGTGGGCTGCCACTCACCTTTCCTTGTTAGGTGTCAGGAATGACCTTGGGTCATGTAGGAAATGTGATGCATACCAGGGAGGATTTAGCAAACTTTTCAAGGGAAATTTGGATTCAGGTTTCTTTGTCACCATTTTAGAAAGAGAGCAGAAGAGAAGAAAATGTCAGGCTATGTTTCACTCTCTCACCTTGTACCTCAGACCTTCAAGAGTCCCCTTGGTTCACCAACACTGCCTTCCTTGTGTGTGCAGGCATTCAGTGTTTTAAGAATTGACTTGAATGTTTCTGGCCTAAGAAGAAATAAAAAATCAAAATTATACAATAAAATATGGATCAGCCCAAATCTAACTGCATTATAGAGCTAGACATTGCCATTTGTTTAATTGTTTGTTTGCTTGCTTGCTTGCTTTTGCTATCTGGCTGCATAAAAAAGCTAAAAGACCTCCTAAGGTACCATTTTTTCACTTCGATCTAATTTGATATAGAGCAGGGTTTCTTAATGTTGGCATTATTGACCTTTGGACCTGGACAATTCTTTGTTGTGGGGAGCTATCCTGGGCATTGTAAGATGTTTAGCAGCATATCTGGCCTCTAGTCTTTGATAAAATTCTTAATCTAGATCATAGTAGGAAGGAAGCGGAGCAGAAAATGGGAATTTTTCAGTGTGGCAGAGGAAGCTGATTGCCCAAAAACCTGGGTTTTCAGCACTAGGTCTTGTAACCAGCAGTATGCTCTTGGGCAAGTTATCCTTCTGTCTACAACAACAAAATAAATAAACCATCCAGCCTACAAGAAAGCTTATAACAGTTTATTTGAGCCAAACTGACGGCAACTGCAGGGAAGGAAACGTTACAGAAAATGGCGATTTTGAAAATTATTTTCTAAATTAAAATCAAAGGAGGAGGGTTACATGAAATTCATTGGTGGTAGATGAAGGGGGTGGGAGAAAGCAAAGGGGAAATCTCTGGAATTTGATAAAAAGTAAACTGGAAAGACAGATACTTCTTTTACATTGGTGGGTACAGGATAGTTAACAGTTAGCATTTTACCACACACAGAGATGGCAATCATCGAACAAGATAATAATGAGGAACTCTAGTTTCCTGCTCTGGTGCAGTGGGTACCCAGGGGGTCTGGGAAAAAGGGATTGCTCTGACATTCCAAGGGAATGTGACCTTAGATACAAAAAGGCAATAGGCTTGCTTACAATAAACACTGACCTTTTTTTAAGGAAGCTGCAGGCCAAGGATGTGACCACCCACCACGGCCCACCTTAGGAACTTTTATGTTCACACCATCCTTTTTTTTTAAAGATTTATTTATTCTTTTTGACAGAGAGAGATACAGTCAGAGACAGAGAGAAGGGGGAGGGCCCAGAACAGTCTCCATAGTTGCACATCGTTGGTTTTTCCACATAGTTTCATTCCACAGGTGGGCGGGGCTGCACAGGGCAGGAACTGGGCCAGGGTCTCGCTCCGTGAGAACCGAACTGGGGACACTCCCCAGCTCAGCATATGGGTCCGCACAGGCCGGGGCCAGGATTCGATCCTCGTTCCCCGGGGCTGCAAAGTGAGCGCCCAACCCACTGAGCCATCCCAGCTTCCCCCACACCATCCTTAATGGCTAACTTTGATCTCGGAGTTTGTAGGGCCCACCACGCTGGCCTGACCTGAGCTTGTCAGGTTTAGTATGTGGCCCTTTTTTGTCCACACTTCTATGACCTTTCTTTCATCTGTAAAAATTGGAGAAGTTGGATTTTAAAATTCCTAAGTTTTCTTCTAAGACAATACACCAAATATTTGATTCTTAAAATGTGCTTAAGAGCACCTGGATTTGGATTTCCAAGCATCCAGTGGCGCCATCTTCTGGCCAAAGCAAACTCTTTTCTGTTTTAAAGATGACTGTCCTTTAAGGAGAAAGGCACAGATGATGATTTGCATTCACTCAGGACATTTTTTATCTACCTACCTACCTACCTACCTACGGTACCTACCTACCTACTTTTCTACCTATATATTCATCCAGTTATCCATCTTGTTTTTTATTTTTATTTAAGCAGGACACTATTCATAAGAATAATAAATATCCATAAACTGAGCACACCTAGCACCCAGATTATGAAACAGAACATTACCAGAGTCTAGAAGTCCCCTATATCCCTTTCCAGTCACTACCACCCCAACAGACACAATGAATTTTACAAATGTAATGTGCGAAAGGAGACAGATGCAAAAGTTGCTACCTGCTCTCCTTCCAGGAGTTACCACTCTCCTGATTCCTAATAGCATAAATTAGTTTTGCTGGATTTTGTACTTAACATAAACTTAATTTTGCATTATTTACTCTTCTGCATCTGGTTCCTTTTGCTTAGCATTATGCTTGTGAAATTCATCCATATCGTCTCATGTAGTTGTACATCATTCTCATTGCTTAAGAGCATTTTAAAAATTATTTTATAGTAAAATAAATTTTATTTATTTTATTATTTTTTTTGACAGAGACAGAGAGAAGGGGAAGGGCCCAGAGCAGTCTCCATAGTTGTATGTCATCAGTTTTTGACATGGTTTTGTTCCACATAGGTGGGTGGGGGCTGTGCAGGGCAGGAACTGGGCTGGGGGTCTCCCACATGGGAGGCACGCCCTCTCAAGCCAGGGGCCAAACGGGAGGGGTGAGAACTGAACTGGGGGCCTCCTGCATGGGAAGCACACCCCAGTTCAGCATATGGGTCCACACGGGCCAGGGCCAGGGTTTGATCCTTGGTCCCTAAGGCTGCAAAGTGAGTGCTTAACCCACTGAGCCATCCTAGCTTTCCCTATATTTTATTTTTAATATAAAAATAATATTATGTGAAAAATACAAAAGTAAGAAATTATTTATCACCCCAATAAATTTAACAATAAAAAATTAAAAAAAAATAAAGAGAACAACAACAAAAACAACAATATATGCAAAGTATAAAGCTGTTATCAAGCACGACAGGTGCCCCCCATTTAAAAAATTTGTATGACAATATATAAGTAAAGACATTTCATTTTTCAATCTTAAGAAAATAAATGATTTACTGGTCACCCTCCACCCAAAGGCAATCATTAATATTTTGGTGTACATTTTTTTTTAAGATTTATTTTATTCATTTTTGACAGAGAGAAACAGAGACAGAGAGAGACAGAGAGAAGGGGGAGGGCTCAGAGCAGTCTCCATAGTTGACATCAGTTTTTCCATATAGTTTCACTCCACAGGTGGGCACAGGGCTGCGCAGGGCAGGAACTGGGCCGGGAACCTCCCACATAGGTCCTGGCAAGAACTGAACTGGGGGCACACCGCAGTTCAGCATGTGGGTCCGCCTGGGCCGGGGCTGGGATTTGATCCTCGGTCCCTGGGGCTTCAAAGCGAGCGCTTAACCCGCTGAGCCATCCTAGCTTTCCCTACAAACATTTTAATGTAATTGTATTTACAATGAACATCCTTGATCACAAAGTGTTTTCTGTTCTTCAGGGGTGGGAGGTTCCTTGTAATAGAATATCAGAAAGAGGACTATTGGGTCAAAGCCTTTAGAAACAGGAGACAGCCCCAGTTTTTGCCTAGAATGCCATAGTAAATGCCTGGGAGAAGAAGCTGGCATATACTGAGCACCAAGTAATACATGTCCCAGACATTGTGCTAGGTGCTTTGCTGATATTCTCTCATTTACTTCTCACAAAAACTCTAGAAGGTCTACCTAATTTGAATTTTGGGAAGAGAAAAATCAAGGCTCAGAGAGGTTAAGTAACTTGTTTAAAGGCACACAAGGAATAAAGTGGCAGTCACGTTTTGGACCTGTGTCTGCCTACAAAACTTGTGATCTTTCAACTCTACCACACTGCCCCCCAGAGTTCAGTTTTAATAATGCAACTGCAATGCACCCTTTTCAATGATCTCCAGAGACCTGTCACAGTTACTGGTACTAATAGACTGCCATTGTTCTCTGGGCAGGGGCAAATTACACTTTTCTCATCCTTTACACTGAACCAAAAGTGTAATTCTATAATAGTAGTCCTAAGAGATAAAGATTAGGTACCAAACAACCACTGTGGAAGGCATTGTGGAGATTCCTCAAAAAACTAGGAGTGGAATTGCCATATGACCCAGAAATTCCTCTCCTGGGTATCTACCCAAAATACCTGAAAACCTTAATCTACAAAGATACATGTACCACAATGTTCATTGCAGCACTGTTCACGGTGGCCAAGTCGTGGAATCAACCAAAGTGTCCTCTGATAGATGACTGGATAAAGAAGTTGTGCTACATTTATACAATGGAATACTACTCATCAATAAGAAAAGATGAAATACAGCAATTTGTGACCACATGGACAGACCTTGAAAACATATTAAGCTAAATAAGTCAGGTTGAAAGAATAAAGAAACGTATGACCTCACTTATAGGTGGAATATAAAACTGAAAGGAACAAAAAAACAAAGACTCATGGACACAGTCAATAGTTTAGTGGTTACCTGAGAATAAGAGGGGAGGTGGTGGGAGAGCTGAGGGGGAAGGAGTAGGGAGGGGGAATCAAACACACAGTGATGGAAAGTAAGCTGATTCTGGGTGATGAGCACATACTGCGATGTATAGACAACATCATGTAGAATTGTACACCTGGAAACAATGAAATTGATATCAATCAATGTCACCCCAATAAATTTAACAACAACAAAACAAAAAAGATTAGATACCAAGACAGTATGAGAGATGTTTCTCAGCTGTGTTCATACTTATTAAATTTCCTCTACAGTAAAATGGAAGTTTTCTTTTAAAAATCTGTTTCCTTTGTATTAATGTATCTGTGTGCTTTCTCTCCCATGTCCCAACCCTCTGACTTTTCTGCAGCTTGAATGTTGTCATAGCCAGCTGTTGCACTACTGAAGTTGTTCCACTTCTCTTTTCTACGAAAGCTAAAACCCCACCGCTGGATTTTTGGATACCCTTCTTGTTCATTCCCAGCTACTTTCAAATTTCCCTATTCTTCCCTCCTCCTGCCACATCCATCTTCTTTATTTTCCCCTTCTCTTCTTATTACTGCTGCTGCTGCTACTCCTACAATCACCACCACCAATAGAATGGTAGTTGATCTCCCAGGTGACTTGCTGCCACTTTGAGAAACAGAAGGTAGAGTTTCAAGAAAATGAGAATGGAAGAAATAAAATTTAAAAAGATCTGTGCTTGGGGTCATGAGAAGCTGAGGCCTCAGCTCAACTCCATTGCAGCATGGAGAGCAGCATGAGCACTCTAAATGCCCACCATGAAGACCAATGCCAGTCTTCTGCACTCTGGCTTAGGAACGAGGCCTGAGGGAGCTGTCAGTATGTCTTACTTTGCTCTGAGTTGCCCCAAAAGAAGGGCCTTTCTCAAAGAACTGTACTATACTCCCCTCTAAACTGACACCAAACTAAAACTCCCTGCAATACCTTCACCCTGATGCTAAAGTTTGCATCAAGTTTGGGGGACTGATGGAAACAAGTCTAATAGGCATTAAAATCCTATTAGTTTAAAAAATGGTACAGGAACAATTGGATGTCCACGTGCAGGAATAAACAATAACCCTTACATCATACCATATGCAAAAGTTAACTCAACATTGAACATAGAGCTAAATACAAGGGCTAAAATTATAAAAGTCTCAGAAGCAAACATAGAATCAAATATTCACTACCTTGAGTTGGGAAAAAGTTTCTTATATACGATGATAAAAGCATACGTGACCAAAGAAAGAGTAAAAAAGTTGGACTTCATCAAAACTTAAACTTTTTTGAATGCCAACAAATTAGATAATCGAGATAAAGTGAACAAATTCCAAGAAATGCAAACTGCCAAAACTGATTCAAGAATAAATAGAAGACCTGAACAAATCTATAACAATTAGAAAGATTGAATCAGTAATAAAAAAAAGAAAAAGTTTAGGACCAGATGGCTTCACTGGTGAATTCTGCCAAACATTTAAAGAAGAATAAGAAGTTATGATACATTTCCACAATGGAGTACTACTCAGTGATAAGAAAAGATGAAATACAGTAATTTGTGACAACATGGATGGACCCTGAAACCATTTATTAAGCAAAATAAGTCAGACTGAAAGAATCAAGAAACATATGACCTCACTCATTGGTGGAATACAAAACTGAAAGTAACAAGGAAACAAAAATCATGGACACAGTCAATAGTTTAGTGGTTACCTGAGGGTAATGGGGGAGGTGGGTGGGAAAGCTGTAGGGAGGGAAGTAGGGAGGGGGAATGAAATATATGGTGATGGAAGGAGAGCTGATTCTGGGTGGTGAGCACATAATGCAATACATAGATGATGTGATGTAGAGTTGTAGACCTGGAAACCATGTAATTGTTACCAACCAATATCACCCCAATATATTTAACCATAAAAAAGATGAGAAATGAAAAAAAAGAAAAAAAGAATAAATACCAAGCCTTCTCAAACTCTTTCAAAAAATAGAAGAGGAAGAGACACTTTCTAACTCGTTGTATGAGGACAATTTCCTCCTGATACTAAAATTGTGCAAAGGCATCACAAGAAAATTGAAGGCAAATATCCCCTGTGAATATAGCTTCAAACATTCTGAAAAAATATATATTAGCAAAACAAATTTATCATTATATGAAAAAGACCAGAACAAGTGAGATTTATCCCAGAAATGCAAGAGTGGTTTATCATAAGAAAATTAATCAATGCAATACATCACATTAACAGGAGGGAGGAATAAAACCACATGATAATTGTAATTAAGGCAGAAAACATAATTAATGAAGTCAATCACCTTTTTTAATTATTTATTTTATTGTTTGAAAGAAGGTGAGAGAGAGGCAGAGAGAAGAGGGGGAGGGCCCAGAGCGGTCTCCATAGTTACACATCATCAGTATTTTGACTTAAGTTTCATTCCACACAGGTGGACCTGGGGCTGCACAGGGCAGAACCAAACTAGGAGCCTCCCTCATGGGAGGTGGAAACCTTCACCACCATCCTAGCAGTTCCCAGTTGCATCAGAGGTCAGCATGTGGGTTTGCCCAGTTCCTTCCTTGCGTGGCTCTGCCCACCTGTGTGGAACAAAACCATGTTGAAAAAACTGATGATGTACAGCTATGGAGACTGTTTTAGGCCCTTCCTTCTTCTCTCTGTCTCTCTGTCTCTGCCTCTCTCTGTCTGTCAAAAACAATAAAATAAATCTTAAAAAATAAACAACTAATTTAATTAAAATATGGGCAGAGGACCTCAATAGACATTTCTCCAAAGAGGGCATACAGATGGCCAATAGACATGAAAAGAAGATGCACAATCTCACCAGTCATCAGAGAAATGCAAATTAAAACCACAATTTGATATCCTCTCACACCTGTCAGAATGGCCATCATCAATAAATCAAAAAACAAGTATTGGTGAGGATTTGGAGAAAAGGAATCCCTCGTGCACTGTTGATTGAATTGCAAATTGGTGCAGCCACTATGGAAAACAGATTGGAGATTCCTCCCAAAATTAAAGCTAGAAATACCTTATGAGGGAAGCCGGGATGGCTCAGTGGGTTAGGCGCTCACTTTGCAGCCCCGGGGACCGAGGATTGAATCCCAGCCCCAGCTTGTGTGGACGTATATGCTGAACTGGGGTGTGCTTCCCATGCGGGGGCCCCCAGTTCTGTTTTTGCCCCCCAGTTTGGCCCCTGGTTCGAGGGGGCGTGCCTCCCATGCAGGAGGTCCCCCGGCCCAGTTCCCGCCCTGTGCGGCCCCCGCCCACCTGTGTGGAACAAAACCATGTTGAAAACTGATGACATACAACTATGGGGACTGCTCTGGGCCCTCTCCCTTTTCTCTGTCTCTCTGCCTCTGTTTCTCTCTGACTCCGTCAAAAACACAACAAAATAAATCTTAAAAAAGAAAGAAATACCTTATGACCCAGCAATTCTACTTCTGGGTATTTATCTGAAGAAATCCAAAATACTAATTTGAAAGGACATATTCACCCTTATGTTCACTGCAGTGGTATTTACAATAGCCAAAATATGGAATTAACCTTAGTGCCCATCAGTAGATGATTGGATAAAGAAGATGTAATACATATGAGTTTACAATGGAATATTACTCAGTCATAAAAAAAAATAAAATGTTACCATTTGCAAAAACATGTATAGACATACAGTGTATTATGCTAAGTGCCATAAGTCAGACAGAGAAAGACAAATACCATATGATCTCACTTATATGTGGAACCTAAAAAACAAAATAAATGAATAAAAAACAGAAACTGACTCATAGATACAGAGAACAAATATAGTTACTAGATGGGCGAGGGGTTGGAGGAGTGGGTGAAAAAGATGAAGGGATTAAGAAGTACAAATTGGTAGTTACAAAATAGTCATGGGCACGTAAAATAGAGCCTAAGGAATATAGTCAATAATATTGTAATGACTGGGGAAAGCCGGGACGGCTCAGCGGGTTGAGCGCTCGCTTTGAGGCCATGAGGACCGAGGATCGAATCCCGGCTCCGGCCCAGGCAGGACCCACGTGCTGAACTGGGGAGTTCCCACAGTTCGGTTCTCTAACTGTCTCTGTCTCTGTCTCTCTCTCTATCTGTCAAAA
>PVKE010023924.1:0-24233 GCA_004027555.1 Craseonycteris thonglongyai | reverse complement strand
ACCGGGGACCGGGGATCGAATCCCGGCCCTGGCCCGTGCGGAACCATGTGCTGAACTGGGAGCTCCCCCAGCTCAGTTCTCTCTCTGTCTCTGTATCTCTCTCTCTCTCTCTCTCTGTCAAAAAATAAAAAAAAATAAATAAATAATAAAGTATAAATTAAAATTTTACTTTGAAACTATCTCTAACTTTGAATCTTCTGAATATTAGTACGTGGATGCTAATATCCATGGTAGAACCAATCTCTACAATAAACTCAAAATTCTAAGACAACCAAAAAATAAATATTGTGACCCTATTATATTAGGGACCATGGACATAATGAATTATAAAGATGTAGGTTCCCTACCCTCATGATTCCCAATTTTTTTCTCAGTTCTTAGAATGTAAGCAGAGATGGAAAAAAATATATATATATATAACTTCACTATCAACTAAATTTAGGGAAGGGGAGGGGAAAGAATTAAGCCTCTTTTTTTCTTTGTTATACTTAAAAAATTAACAGCGAAGCAGCATTTTTATATTTAAAACAGATGGTAAGTGACTAAGTCACTTCAAACACTGTCACCCATAGACCACCTGGATATTTTCTAGAGTAAGGTCATGAATCACAATTTGAAAAGCACAGATTCACAAGAATAAATAAGCCAATGGAAGGATTTTTTTAGCCAAGAAGCAAAAGACACTATTTTATTATTGTCACTATAATATTAAGTGACAATCAGGAGCACAGACACACAACATTTCAAAACTAAGTAGCATTCAGACAATCCGAAATGCCTAATATTTACAGACTTGCTTTCATTTACACTTCCTATTTGACATAATAAAGGTATTAAAGCAAAACATTAAATCACAGGATCAGGACTCTACTAAATTTAATTTACCTTTAAACTATTTTCCAAGAGATTCAATAACGTAACAATATTAACATATTATAAATTCCCTCTGCTGAATCTACTGATGTGCCAATGATCATTAGCAATTGATGAGGCAATACAGAATCATTTGAATATCTACCTTCCAGAGCTATCTATTCTCTAGACAAAAAGAAAATCTTTATGAAGAATGACCCACTGCCTAATATAGTGAAACCAAGACACATTAGCTGTGAACTCCAGCATTTCTCACTTTACTAACAGGGAGTAGTAGAAAAATACACCTTCATTCAGTAACTATTTTAATAGATTTCCACTCTCTGTTCTGTGTTACTGAACAGAATAAAATATTAATAGTTATGGTCAACTAAGTATAAATCAAACCATCACACTTCCATGCATTTTCCTGTACAAGCTCACCTAACAATTCATAAACACACACAAACACACTACGGATATGTATTTTATTAAATTTTCATGCTGTTTGACTTTAAATACCAAAACGTTCATACTTTAAAAGAAATCTTTTTGTTTTAATTGTTAAATTGATTGGGATGACGTTGGTTGATATCAATTACATTGTTTCCAGGTGTATAATTCTACATTATATCATCTATGCATTGCACTATGTGCTCACCACCTAGAATCAGCTTTTTCCATCACCATGTATTTGATGCTCCCTCCCTACTCTCCCCCTCTCCCCCTCTCCCACCCACTTGCCCCTTTACCCTCAGGTAACCAGTAAACTATTGTGTCCATGAGCTTTTGTTTCTTTGTTACTTTCAGTTTTATATTCCATCTATAAGTGAGGTCATATGTTTCTTGAAAAAGAAATCTCGAGGAAGAAAAATCCATGAACTTAGTGTTTCACACCCCAGAAAAATGATTAAATACAACAGAAAAATATAACTTAAGATGATAAATTAATATTAAAAATAAAAAGGTTACAATAACTAAGGTACCTTTTAGCACTAGTTGACAATTTAGCAGCTGTTTTGCTGGATATTTTTCCCTCCTTTTTCTTGGGCTGAACTTGTTCTCTTTCTGGCTCTTGCTGAACACTTTCACGTTGGTCTCCATCAGAACTTCCTCCACTAGTGCTTGGGCTGTCGTCAACTCTTTGTGCCTCAGTGGACATTTTAGATCCTAGATTAAAGAGGCAAAACATATTTATTCAGTTGTGGGAGGGCTACCGTAAGGTACCTTGAGAATAGAGAAAATGAGTCTCAAAGTGGAACAAGTAAAGCTAATATAAAATGAATAAGTTGGTCATTTACAAAACAGCTTTAGGAATTGCCAAAACTTTTCTTTCATCCACTCAAAATGTACTGAAAAGAAAAATGAAAACACATAAAATGTTCACAGCAACATTATTTATAGATTCAAAAAGAGTAAACAACTCAAATGTCTACTAACTGACAAATAGATAAATCAAATGTGGTATATACACACAATATAATTTCATTCCATATAAAGGAGTGAAATACACTATCTACATGCTACAACATGGATGAACTTTGAAAACAAGCTAAGTGAGAGAAGCCAGTCACAAAGGACCATAAACTGTATAATTTCATTTATATGAATGTCCAGAATAGGCAGAGACAGAGACAGGAAAGTCAGTAAGTAGCTGGAAGAAGCTAAGAGTGAGGGGAAGAATGGGAAAGGACTGCTAATAGGTGCAAAGTTTCTTTTTGGGGTGATGAAAATGTTCTGAAAATGAACGTAGTGATATTGCACAACTGTAAGTATTCCAAAAAACACTGAATTATACATTATAAAAAAGCAAATTTTATATGTGTATTACATGTCAATAAAACTGTTACTAAAAAAAAAGAGGAAAAAAAATTGGGGGCCTACTCTCTCTCCACCAGGCACTGTGCTGGGCCCTTTGATCCCAAAACATGAGAAATTTGGTGCAGTGGATAAGCCAACTTGCTATATGCTAAAACAGATGCTACCAAAACCAGCCACAGAAACAGAAAAACAAGTGACACTTTCCCATCCCTATCCAATGAACATATATCCTCAGGACTGGGCTAAGGTTAAAATCTTCTCAACTAGTCAATTGTTTTCAGTAACCTTTGTGATAACAGAAGAACACAGAGGCCTGCATGGTTCTAAATAAAAACTGAACCATATGATGGTGTCAGCATTGATCCAGCAATATATCAAGCACCACATTTCACAAGAGACGAAAACTATATTGAGGCACTGAGGATTCTTATTTTTTCCCCACAGTCTGAATGAAATTTCCCTCAAGGTTTTCAAATTCCCTGAGCTCTAAGTTCATGCTCCCTAAGCAGCTTTGATTACCAACTCAATTTCCTCAATATCTTGATACATAGGTAGCTGTTATAAGCTGAACAGCAGACACACACACAAAAAATGCAGTAAGTGCAAGGGGATATCCTCTCTTATCTGTCATTCTATCATAATCCATTTCTGAGTTTGATTACTATGAATACATCCCTTATTCAACTAGCTTAGAGTGTTCTATGAATCCAAAACCAAACTGACAAAACCCAGACTCTAAAGGGCCTTGTGCTCACCATGTTACTGCCATTTAATAACCACTTTGAGCACAGTATTACTACCTTCTCAGGCACCTCTTCAAAAAACAGAACAGCATACCTTTAAGAAGTGACAAGGGATGGGGGTGGGGGGAGCTGGGTGGCTCAATGGGTTGGGCAGCCCCAGGGACTGACTAATATGTTTCCATATCTGAACTGGGGTGTGCTTCCCCTGGGGGAGGCCCCCCAGCCCAGTTCCAGCCCTGTGCGGCCCCGCCCACCTGCATGGAAGGAAACTGTGGAAACTGATGAAGTATAACTGTGGAGACTTCTCTGGGCTCTCCTCTTTCTCTCTGTCTCTCACTGTCTCTGTCAAAAACATTAAAATAAATCTTAAAAGAAAAAAAAAGAAGTGACAAGGGGATGCAGGGATGGCTCAGCAGGTTGAGAACTCCTCTTAAAGCCCTGGGGCCCCAGGATCCTATCTCAGCCCCTGGCCATGGGTACCATACGCTAAACTGGAGTGTGCCCCCAGTTCAGTTCTTGCCAGGGCAAGCTTCCCATGCGGGAGCTACCCACCCACTTGTTCAACTCCCACCCTGGGCATGATTCCCATGCGGGAGGCCCTAGCCGGTTCCTGCCCTGGGCAGCTCCCTGCCCACTTGTGGAATTAAACTATGTTGAAAACAAATGTACAACTATGGAGATTGCTCTGGGCTCTTCCCCTTCTCTCTGTTTCTCTCTGTCAGAAAAAACAATTAAAAAATTTTTAAGTGAAATTAACAACACAAAATACACCTTTAAAAATCACAGATAAATTGAAAGTATTTCTTTTTAAAAAGATACTATATTACTCTTAAATTAGGACTTGAAATGAACTATACCTGATATGATCAAGTATAATATGTAAAATTCCTCAAAGTACTGTTTTTATTACTATAATTCGTCCAAATGTAGTTAGTTGATAATAAAAATTCATCATCACCAAAGATTTAACTTGTAGCTTGCTCTAAATCAGTGATTTCATAATACAAACCTTTAATGGACTGAAAATTTTTATAGTAATATTACAAACCAAAAAAGCACTGCAAGAGAATGGAAAAATCAGCAAGTACAGAGAGGTGAAGAGTCGATAGAAAATACTGAATGCCTTCAACGAGGTATCACACAAATATAGCCACCACCCCTCTCAACCTTAACAGCTCCCTTACCCCAAGCCCAACAAAAATAGGTCTGCCCAACAGATCTGAAACACACTGACAGGGAAATCTGACTGCATTTCTACCTATTCTGTAAATGGAGAGCATCAGTCTTCACAGCTGTGACATCTTTTATGAGCACTAAAGTCACTTAATAGAATACTGAAATTTTATATCAGTATGTTTCACGTCTAGCTCTGAGTCCTAACATATTTCTTGCTTTTCTTTTTCATTTTTATTTCATTTTAAGTCTCATCCTTGTATTTAACATTGATTTTTTCCCCCAGCTTATTTCTCTCAGTTAAAATATATCTAAAGTTTAAAACCTTATTAAGTACCTACAAAAGAGCATTTAGATAGACCAGATGTACATGAAAGTGAGAAAAAGAACAATTCTCAGGGAAAGGCCCTAGGATATAGCAAAATACTGCCAGCAGTATTTTAAGAAATATGAAATGAATGAGAAATAATTTTATACATCTTAAACCAGAAGCAATCCATTACATGACAAATATATAGAAACCTAAATAAAATAAAATAAAATTGTTACTAAAGCTAGAACTTCAATTTAATAAACTATGCCGAGTTTCAGTTAAATATTTCATTAGTTATAAAGCTACACACTCTTAATATTCTTATTTATGTACATTTATATACTATCTAATAATGCAAAAAGTATACAATTACTTGAAAGAATACTCAATGATGTAATATGAACTATAAATAAATACCCAAATAGATGTGTAATTCCTACAGTTTCACAAGAAAAATATTTCCACTTTTGACCTAAGATACTTTATCAAATAGATGTGTACTTTCTACAGTTTCACAAGAAAAATATTATTTCCACTTTTGACCTAAGATACTTTATTTCATCTAAATCTTAATCTATGGATGATAAATTCATCTGAGGCCAGTAATAACCACCACAGAAACTTTCAGGAACAAAGTTTTCACGTCTTTTTTAAATATCAGGAGTAAGACAAATTTCTGCCGTTTTGTTTTTTGAATGCCTAGTTACAGAAAAATGTATGGAAAAGAAATTATTGAGCTATTCCAGTGATACTTAATTTTTATGAAGAAAAAAAGAGTCCATAAGCATTTTAATTAGTTATAAGTACAAAGGTGGTATTTAACTTTTCTGAAGTATAAAGGACTAAAAACTCCTGAATTAAAACTCTGTTATCTTCTAAAGCAGCATTTTAATTTATTTTTTATTAGTTTCAGGTATATAAAACAACATAATGATTAGACATTTATAACTCTCACAAAGTGATAACCCTACTATTACCCATCTGACATTGTACATAGCTATTACAATATCAATGACTATATTCCCTATGCTGTACTTTATATCCAATGACTATAAATATATATGTAATTTAATTATAGATGACATACAATATTATTTTATATTAGTTTCAGGTGTACTTAGCAGTGGTTAGGGTTTTATATAACCTATGCAGTGATCTCCCCAGTAAGTCCAGTACCCATTTAACGTCCTACAAGTCTTTACAATGTTATTGACTATATTTTCCATACTGAATTTCACATCCCTGTGACTATTATGTATCTACCAGTTTGTACTTCCAATTTAATCCCCTCACTTTTCTCACCCATCCTCCAACCCCTCTCTTTCAGCTAGCAACAATCAGTTTATTCTCTGAATCCAAGTCTATTTCTGTTTTGTTTGTCCATTTATTCTGTTCTTTGGATTCCACATATAAATGAGATTACACTGCATTTGTCTTTCTCGGTCTGACTTATTTCATTTAGCATAATAACTTCTAAGTCCATCCATGTTGTTAAAGCAACATTTTAAATTATCTTTAAGATTAATTCCTAAATAGTTAATTTGATCCAATTATCAAATCTAGAGGAAAGATAAATTTAAATCCCAGGGTTATATATTCATCAGTTATAGTTTCAAAGATACAAAGATATTTCAATTTATATTTTTATATTGGATTCAAAGTAAAACTTGGTTTCTAAACAAAAGAATAAGGTACACTTTCTTCAAACATGTTACATTAAGAGTTTAGATATCGTTCCCTCTTCAACACACAAATTATTATAAACCTGTATTAGCTATGTACTCTATGTTGTAATTACAGTCCTGGAAACTAGCAACATATAATGCATGAAACTCACATGTTTCATAAAAATGAAATGACTTGGTTGTAAATATTACTGATAACATAAAACTATACTCACTCCATAAATCCGGATTTCTGTCTAGATAAACCTTGTAACTGTATCTCATGGTATAAAACTGCAAAAGCAAATGTTCATTTGAGCTTTTGCAACATGAAAACGCTTAATTCTGTCATGTGCTATCTGTCTTGTCTTCCTAAACAGTTTCTAAACTCTTGTAAAATGTAAAATAAAATAACTTACATTATATGCACAACATCTAGCAATAACCAGCTTTTCACTTATGTGTAAAGATATTTATGCAAGAAGGAATAGTGGAACACCAGATTTTTAAGAAAGAGGTGCTATGTCCTGGGGGAGACAGAATGAGGTATGACATTATATGAAAACCCTCCATCATCATCAGCTCATACACCAAGAAGCATCCAAACTGAGTAAACATAAATATTGTCTCCAAGAGATGACAGACTGAATTATCACATATTCAAAAACATACTTTTTAAAGAATCGGGGATAAAAAACTAAGAGCTTTTAAATCTTTCTGAAGCGCGAGATAATCTAAAGGTAAACCCTAGCAATTCCTTTTGTACTTTTAAATAAAAATATTTGAGTAGACTCTCAAGTATACAGAACACAAGATGAATCTTCAAGACTTGCAAATAGGTCTACAGCCACCAAGCACAGGATGTCTTTCTAAAGCAGCCTTAATTTCCTTAAGGGAAGATGGATCGGACATTTCTGGTTGGTTGTGAAGGGGGGAAAAAAGCCACAAGAAGCTACGCTTTATCTTCATTAGAAATGGTAAAGGGCAAAAGGATCAAAACATTATGAGAGAAGAGGGAAAGAAGTGAGGGGGGGCGGGGGGGGGGGATATCCAGTTTCAAACCAGGCCAGTGGGGGCTGCAGAGAAGAGACTGGAGAAAAAAATGGGATTCGCCTCCAAAGTGTGACAAGAGCTAGGCTTCACAAAAGACCAATACAACACACACTCCACACCAGTGCACACACAAACACACCGAACAAGGTCCTCTCCGGGCAGGCCACGGGGGTGCGGCGGCGGAGGGGGAGCCAGACCTGGCACTCGCCAGGAGAGACACCATGTGCAGCAATTATGCAATTAGGGGAAATAGCAAAAGATCAAGCCGGGCACTTTCCACCGTGACATTTATCCTGTACTTTTGCTGAGACTTAGTTCCAGGATGCGGCTGGGAGAGGGAAGGGGCTGGGAGGGTGGCGAAGGATGGGGAACTGAGAACAGAAGGGGGCAGAAGATGGGCAGGGAGGAGAGAGGCAGAAGAGGGTAGATGGGAAAGAGGGGGAGGGGTGGAAAGGGCGAGAAACCGGGGCAGGAGGCTCGCGGGAGGGGGCACAGGGAATGGGGCACGCCAGAGAGCGAGGAGGGAGGGAACTAGGGCGCGAGTGGTGTAAGCGGAGACCTGCGACGTGGAGGGGAGGTGGGGGGGCTCCTGAGAGAGGGAGGACGCCCGAGATGGGGGGGGAGGACACCGATCCGGCCCGGGCGAATACCTGAAAGAGGGGCGTCCGCGCAGGTCGTGGGATCAAGTCCAAGGGCTGGGAGAGTGGGCTGTGGAGGCGTGGGGAGGGAAACTGGAGAGGCCCCTAGGACCCGGTGTCCCTGCAGACCGTCTAGTCACCGAAAGCCGGACCCACGCACCACGCACCGGACCGCCCGGCCACGCCTGTCCCCGCTGCGATCGCGCCTGCTCGGACTTACTCTCAGTGCCGCTGCTGCCGCCCCCGGCCGTTCCAGCTCCGGCTCTCGAGGCTGTTGCCCGCCGCTGCTGCTGTGGACGATCCTGAGTCTCGGAAAGTGAAGACACCGCCTCCGCGAGCCACAGCCGCCGCCCGGCCGTCCGCGCGCGTGTCCGCCACTGCGCGTGCCCGCGCGCGTGCCCGGGAGAGACCGCGAGAGCGCGAGCCCCACGTCGGCTGTGTTGCGCCGCGCACCTCACTGCCCCCCCACCCCGCTCCGCCCCTCCTCCCGGCGCGCGCCCGCGAGGGGGCGGGGGCGGCGCGCGCCCGAGCGGGCTGCTTCGCTGGCCCGACGAGGGGCAGGGAAGCGGCGTGGAAAAGTAAAGTGACAACCGAGTCCTGCTAGCTGGCAGGGGCTGGGGGCGGGGCAAGGGGGGCGAGGGGGCAACCCACGAACGGCAAGGACCGGGACAAGTGAGGGAAACGGAGGCTGACCGGGCGGCTTAAGGGGAGGGGACGCGGGGACCTTGACGGGCACGCGCATTAAAGGGAAATGCTAGCTGGGGATGGGAGTTGCCCTAAGTCGAAGCAGGGGGCGGCCCCATCCACTGCAGTCCTTTGCTTCACATTTGCCTCAAAGCTGTAGTGGCTACAGGGACTGACCTTGTTGACACACTAAACAAAACGCGTGGTGTCCACATGCATCCAAAATGGGAAAACTTCACATTGGCCTGGAAAGTTCGCCCAGGTTAAGCTGGACTCTTTGCCCTACATTGCAGCAGGAAGGTCCATGTGCCGTTTGGCTGCCCTGGCCCAGAATGTACAACAGTAGCTGGGAGTTCCAGACCATTCAGCCCTGGGATACTGGGGAGAAAGGTGGGGATAGGCTAGAGCAGCGCTGTCAGAGCAAATGCAAAGCTGCCTTAATGCCCAGTTGAAGGGTATGGGAACACTAACAGTTCTATGGGTAACGCGAGGAAACATTAGGTTTTCCTATAATTTCACAGATTGCCTTAAATACATTTATTTCATGAAACCTTTGCACATTAATATTTTTTATTTTACTGATTGTGTTTTAATATGTTTTGCAACTGTTTGGTGAGGGTAGATGACAGAATCCCTATTTTCTAGGTCTCTATGCTTTTCTCCAAATAAACTACTTTTTTTTTTTTTTTTTAAGATTTATTTTTGGGGAAGCTGGGATGGCTCAGTGGGTTAAGTGCTCACTTTGCAGCGCCGGGGAACAGGGATCGAATCCTGGCCCTGGCCCGTGCGGAACCATATGCTGAACTGGGAGCTCCCCCAGTTCAGTTCTCTCTCTGTCTCTGTATCTCTCTCTCTCTCTCTCTCTCTCTCTGTCAAAAATAAAAATAAATTAATTAATTTAAAAAAAATTTAAGATTTATTTTTATTGTTTTTTGAGAGAGGCAGACAGACAGACAGAGGGACAGAGAAGAGGGGAAAGGCCCAGAGCAGTCTCCATAGTTGGCAGCATTAGTTTTCCATTTGGTTTCACTCCACAGGTGGGCACAGGGCTGCACAGCACAGGAACTGGGCAAGGATCCTCCCACATAGGCCCCAGCAAGAACTTAACTGGGGGCACACCTCAGTTCAGCATATGGATCTGCATGGGTCGGGGGTGGAATTCAATCCTTGGGCTCCAGGGCTGCAAAGCGAACGCTTAACCCGCTGAGCCATCCCAGCTTCCCATAAACTACTCTTCTACATACTCTTAGGTTTATATCCTGTTGTTTTTTTTGTTCATTTACAATGAATATTTTATCAGGAAGTACTCTTCTGCATCAAAGTTGGTTTTTAGTCTTGGTCATTGGTCACTGGGTGCTGGGGCATGCCGACTTCCAGCTTTATGAAGGGATTGAAAGAAGTTTCACTGCTTAAAAGTTGAAACTGTGACTGCTACAATACTTCATTTATCTGTAGCCATGTAAACTGCTATATACCATTTACTGAGTTTCAAAATGGTACGGTACAAATCAGTTACACTTTTCATTGATTAAAGGTCCTTGAATCAAGGAATATTTATTGAGTTCCAGATATCGTCTAGGTGGCTGAGATGCGACATCGAATAAAAGGGAAAAACTCCTGTTCCTATAGAGCTTTCCTATCTTTGACCCTTCTCTTTGTTTTACACAGGACATCCAAATCATCAGCAAATTCTTTTGACTCTACCTTCAAAAATATATCCTGAAAGTATCTGCTTCCTCTCCCCTCCCCACAGCTAACACTCTTGTCTAAGCCACCTTCATCTCTCAATAGCCTGCTACCTAATATTTCTTCTTTCCCTATCCACTCCCCACCCATATCCACACATACCCCTTTCCCACACAGAACAGTGATGTGATCATTTAAAACATAGGTATCTTCTCAGAACCTCCAGTGGCTTCCCATCCTAGAGCAACAGCTCAAGTTCTTACAATGGCTACGTGGCCCTATATGATCTGCCAACCACCCCCAACCAGAATTCTGTTGACCTCACATTGTACAATTACTCCCTGTCCTCTTCTCCCTCCAGCCACCATAGCCTCCTTGCTGTTATGGAACATACCAAACATTTCTCAGCCTCAAGACTTCTGACTTACAATTTCCTATCTCTAGAATGTTTTTCCCTCCAACCCTCCCTCAGCACTTCTATCCGCCCCCTCTGCTTTCGTTTTATTCATGATGATCATAATAAATCTGACATACTATATATTTTTACTTGCTTATTTTACTTTTCTCCTCCTCTCCCACTCCTCTCTCCTTCCCTCCTCTACATATAAGCACCTTGAAAACAAGGCTTTTTTTTTTTGGTCTGGGGTTCATTGCTATATACTATATACTCCATAAATACTGGTTGAGTGAATGAAATTGACCTCTTTCAGTTAATGACAAAATAGACATTGTTCTAATTTCATCAGTAATAATAATTAGTATTTACTGTGTTCTTAATTTGTATCCGGTTAAGTTCCAGTACTTTACATATACCAGCTCACAAAAACCCAATAAGTTTGGTTTCATTCAATCAACCCCACTGTACAAATGGGAATACAAGTGCAGAGATTACATCGCTTGCCTACAGGCACATTGATCATGTATGGCTAGGGTTTGGAAACAGCAGTTTGGCTCTGTAGTCTGTGAACTTCAGGACACATTAGCATGAGACCAGGGTTAGAAACAGATTTTACTTGATTTTCACTGTTCCTCTCCCCTGAGACTCAGCCTTGGTCTCCAAAACAAATAGCTCACCTTCCTTATATTATGTCCTGCTCTGATCCATCAATTCATCAACATGAACTCACTCTCTTTTTCTACATTTCTTATTTCTGAGCTTTAATTTGGAACCTACACTTTCTCTCCTAGAATTGGCAGATGGGAATGTTTTTGCAGGGATCTCCATATAACTTTTGCTACTGCCAGCTTCGTGAGTAGGTAGAATTACAATCAGTTTTCAAGTTTGACTGGAAGGGTAATCGAAAAGACCTCTCTGGGAAAAGCTGGGATGGCTCAGCGAGTTAAGTGCTTGCTTTGAAGCCCTAGGGACAGAGGATCAAATCCCGGTCCCGGCCCATGTGGGCCCACATGCTGAACTGGGGTGTGCCCCCAGTTCAGTTCTTGCCGGGGCCTATGTGGGAGGCTCCTGGCCCAGTTCCTGCCCTGCACAGCCCTGTGCCCATCTATGGAGTGAAACTATATGGAAAACTAATGTCAACTATGGAGACTGCTCTGGGCCCTCCCCCTTTTCTCTCTCTCTCTCTCTCTCTCTCTCTCTTTTTCTCTGTCTGTCAAAAATCAATAAAATAAATCTTTAAAAAAAAAAAGGAAAGAAAAGACCTCTCTAGGGATAAGTGGGCTGGATTTTAGCAAAACATCATACTGGCAGAACTGCTGCTCGTTTAGGCAGCTTTCATTCTTGTTAGACACCCAATGATCAGAAACTATTAAATATTTGTATTATACCCCTGAAGGAAGTATCATATTAGTTTAAGTTTACCCAAGATTAGGACCCTGAAAGCGAGGATGAAAGACAATAATCATTTGCTTACAGCCTAGCTTTAATGGGGCTATAGGCACCCTGTGGCTACGTGGAATGCTTTGGATATTTAAAGTACAACATTCATGTGGGAAAATTAAAGCTTCCTTAGAGCTGAGACTCTAGGATCCCATTATCTAAGATAGTACAGCAATTCCTCACTTAACAATCTCTGAACTATGTGTTTAGCAACCTCTCAAACTTATGACCAGTTGTCCAGCACGACAAATCCCCTTTCTGTTTGGATGAGTCTCAGGAATCCCCTTTCTCAATCTTTGTCTTGCTCCTACATAAAGTATTCACTACATGAAACATTCACAATCACGCAAGATTACGTGTTTTGCTTATAAGTGTGGTGTCACATGGTATCTACTGAAAAATACATACCCTATGGCACCATGATAAACCACAAGACATCTACCATTTATCTCCTCCCTTATTGACCAATTTGCTTAATGACCTAGTCATAGGAATGTAATTCCGTGGTTAAGTGAGGAGAATTTGGTGGTTAAGTGAGGAATACATGTACTGACACAGAGGTATGCACCAGGTGCTTAACAAATGTTTGTTGCACAAATGACTAAATGAATTCCTAACAGGAAATGGAAGAGTGTTGAGGACAACTACCTCTGACTTCCAACACTTGGTCAGGGACTGCTGCTGGGGCTCCTACGTATGACTGTATATGTTGTGCACTGCAAAATATCAGGAGGCAGCATTCCTATAAATTAAGGTGCAAATTCAGAAGCCTGCTCCTAGTCAGTCTCTGGAATGGCCTCAATGGTTTCTGTCCCCTGGTATTCACACCCTTGTTTAGTCCCCTCCCACATCATGTCAGGGTTGGTATAATGGTGAGAAATGATCAGGCCTCACTTCTGAGATGTTTACAAAAGACATTAAGGCTTCCATCTTGGTCTCTCTCTCTCTCTCTCTCTCTCTCTCTCTCTCTCTCTCTCTCTCTCTCTCTCTCTCTCTCTCTCCCTCTCTGTATTCCCTCTGTCTTACCACTTACTCTGCAGAAAGCTAGCAGCCATGTCATGAGCAGCCCTATGAAAAGGCCCATGTGGCTAGGAACTGAGCTCTACCACTAACAACTTCATCAGTGAGCTCAGAAGAGATCCTTCTGCCTTAGCCAAGGCTTTCATTGATGAAAACCCTGTTCAACTTCTTCAGTGTAACCTCATGAAAGACCCTGAGCCAGAAACAGCCAGCCAAGCCACTCTTGAACCTTGAGATATGTTTATTGTTTTCAGCCACTAAATTTGAAGGACAGTTTGTTATGCAGCCATAGAACATTAATACACATGTTCTCTGCTCTCTAATGATGAAGTTCCTCCTACAAGTCCTCTACACATAAAAGAGGCTAATATGGTACTACTTTCTGCAGAGCAAGGAGACCTCACTCCTAAAATGGCTATTGCAGAAATACAAATAGAGGGGCTTAAGTAGATGCTGAGATATGGGTAAAGGGTCTGAAGAGAGCGCAGACCAGGAACAGAAAAAAGAAAAGTGCTTCATAGGAGCCATCTTTAGACAACAAAGGAGTGAAAAAAGGAAGAATCTGCTCTGAAAAGGACTATCAGAATAATAGGATAATGACTTGTAAGAATCAGATTTGTTGAGCATTGAGATTGTCCATAAGGTTTTCTTTGCTATAGTTATTATATTGCTATTAGTACAATATATAAAAATATTTTGAACTTAGGGAAACCTCAGAAAGAAATAAGTAAAAACAGAAAGAGGGAAATCCTTGACCTAATTTGTTCCTTTCTCAGGCAGCGCGAAGATGCTTCGGAACTGGGGCATCTAGGTTTATGATCCTGGTTCTACTTCTTCCTTCCTATGATCATGGACAAGTTACTTAAATTCTTACTGAGTCAGATTCCTTGTCTAGAAACAGGGCATATTTTAGTAGCTTGTACATGTATAGGTAAGTGAGAAGATCAAATGAGTTCATATAAGTTTATGAATGAAATAGAACTTGAAACAAAGCAAGTACCAAAAAGTGTAAGCTATAATGTGAGTCTTCCTACTGCTTTGAAAAGTGGAAGATTGTGTCACCCTCAAGTCTGGGTATTATTATCTCACCTGAGTTTGCCAGTTTCTTGCATATAATCTCCTGGTCAGTGGCAGCACATTGTCTCCCTGTGTCTTATACTGTTGGAAGTCTTTGTCTTCCACTTTGCTGTGAGCTACTCAGGGGCAAAGATCATGCTTATTTATTGGTGTCTGCACTTTAGTGTAAAGGGTAGACACCCCTTAATGGTTGGAAGAATGAATGAACATATCTGCTTTTTCAATCGCCATTTCCCCAAATTATGGAACTTTGGGAGGTAGGAATAATCGCTCCATGCCATTCATATTAACAACCATTTTTGAAGAATACATAAGCTCTTTATTATTTCTTATAAATTCAAAAAGTATATTAATTAATATTTTCTAGCTCTTCATGAGCCCCCTAACCCCCTCTGCCACAGTCCATAAAGAAAAAAATGTGAACTCTCCTTATATATGGCCAATATGAAAAAAGATATTACTGCTATCTTTCTCTTACTGCTTTTATTTTTCTCTACAGTCATCTTAGTACTCTCTTCTATACTTGAAAATGCACAATTTTTTAATAACAGCTTTATCAAGATATAATTAATAGGCAACACAGTTTGCCAATTTAAAATGTATAATTCAATGGTTTTAATGTATTCACATATTCATGGGAAGGCAAACTCTTTGTGAATGAAGAAGAATAAAGACTCTTCTGCTCTCTTTCATTGTCTATCCTGGTCTATTGACCAGGACTTACTATAAGGATCCCCCTGTAGGTAAATGATTTGTTTCAACTCTCTGGGTGTAATATGCAAACCAGGGTCCAATGAAAAGGTGGCTTCCTCAGAGAACCCACCTGTCAAGGCCTCAGTTAGTGATTTCTCCTGCTAGGCTGGCCCTATTCAGCTAGTGTCCTAGGACCCTGGTACCCCAGGCCCGATGTAGTTGAGTCTTTCAGAAAGAAGACACCAAGATGAAATTTGAGGTGCAAGAGATTGATCTATGAATGAAAAAGGAAACAAGAAGCAGGAATAGGCAGGGAAATCCTTCAGGCTACAGTGCAGGTTTGAGTCCTATGAAAGGAGAGAGGAAGAGGGGAGGACCAGGTAGGCAGAGCCACAGACTGCAGTGTACCTCTAAGGAAGTCTCGTCTAGCCTAACAAAAAACTCCAGCATAAAAACTGGGCCGAAATGGCCTTTCCTACTATTTCCATCATGCTTAGCTATTTGCTAAGACTGTCTGGGAAGAACATATCCTTGGCTCAAAAGCTAAGATGGATCCTGAAGGCACTTACAGTTAGAAGCTGTCAGTTAACTAAACTCTTCACATCTGAGAGACAAGTTCTTTCTTAAAGAGTGATCCAAGCCACACATCGCCATAGTTACCTTTGTCATCAGAAGTCCACATTCACGAACATAGTTTGATAGTAGACTTTTGCTTGTTCTGCCTTGAACTTGCTGACTTGGATGATCTCCTTCACTCATGCTATTGTTCACCACCACACCTTTCACCTGGATTATAAGCTGTGTGCTTTTGATCCTGGTATCTTGTACCTAATTCTTCCATGTGCTTAATAGTTAAAATGCTCAACCCCACGCTGTGCTCAACTTTCAATAGACTGGCCTCAGAGAGTCAAAACAAATGCCCGAGTCTTCTTCGGAGGCTTAGAATGAGTAGAGTTTTAGCTTTATTAATAATGCCTATAATTTCCCTTTTTTAAAGCTAAGCAGATGAAGTCCACTGAAGTATGCTCTGAAAATACAGAATAATTCAGTTGGCTTCTTTCCCCGTCCCCCCACAACATGTTCCAAAACTACATCCCAAAGAGTTTTACACATCTAAGGAAGATTTAAATGGAAGAGCTAAATAGAGTTCTTCTCTGCTTATTCAGAGTGGAGGGTAGACATCTTCCCTCCCCTCCATCTATCCTCAGGATAGCTTTTCCAAAATAATCTATAACAAGCTGCGTTTTAACTCATGAGTTGGAGAATATCAATAGATATACATAGTGAACGTGTAAATATCTTCATGTAGCATATATACAATTTATTCTTAATTTGACTCTCAAAACTTCTAATTAGCATCAAGAGACTATTAAAAATTGTTTTGAGGGGAAAGCCGGGACGGCTCAGCGGGTTGAGCGCTCGCTTTGAGGCCCCGAGGACCGAGGATCGAATCCCGGCTCCGGCCCAGGCAGGACCCACGTGCTGAACTGGGGAGTTCCCACAGTTCGGTTCTCTAGCTGTCTCTGTCTCTCTCTCTATCTGTCAAAAGTAAAATAGAAATAAATATGCACTGAAGATGGAATAATTGCTCTCTGTAAATATAAAAAGATATAAAAAAAATTGTTTTGAAAATACTATTAACAAACTGTGGAATATATTTTTTTTCTGATATATAGACTAGATTTTTATCAGTGAAATCTTATGGAGGATGACCAATCATATTGTCACTGCTAAATTACATGAATACATCTTTCAGTTACACTAATTAGTAGTATAAACATCATACTGAATTTTTAAAAATACACTTAAAAATTGTAATTAAGCCAGATAAACCATTTAGTTATTTTCCCTTCCCCTTCCATGAAACATTTTTTGGTCTGTTACATTTATTTTTCTAATTCTGTTTTCACCCCTCAGTCACAGAATCATATAGGGTGGGGGGCAGGTAGAAGAAAAGAAGGAAGACAGGGCCAAAGTTGAAGCTAACCTGTCTGAACCTAGGACAAGAATGTCAGGTATGTATGAGGGTGGTAGAGCAAGCCCTCAGGGAGGAGCAGGGATATTTAAATGAGGACCAATTCGTGTCCTGAGAAGAACTGACCCTAAGGAAAAAAGAGATTTGGAGGCCTCAAAGATTTGCTTAAGAACAATAAACACATCACTTCGGATAAAAGCAATTTTAAGCAAAGCATAAAATCTATTGCTCCCTGACTATTCCAGCTCAGTGACTGT
The DNA here is from genome assembly GCA_004027555.1 of Craseonycteris thonglongyai. Lineage (NCBI taxonomy): Eukaryota > Metazoa > Chordata > Mammalia > Chiroptera > Craseonycteridae > Craseonycteris > Craseonycteris thonglongyai. Next base: position 6,747 of record PVKE010023924.1, on the reverse strand, counting down.
AGACTTCCAGTTAACTCTTAGGGGAGAGAATCAAGAAACATATGACCTCACTTATAGGTGGAATATCAAACTGAAAGGAACAAAGAAACAAAGACTCATGACACAGTCAATAGTTTAGTGGTTACCTGAGGGTAAGGGGGTGGGGTGGGTGGGAAAGATGGGTTGGGGGAGTAGGGGAGGGGGAATCAAACATACGGTGATGGAAAGTGAGCTGATTCTGGGTGGTGAGCCCATAAGGCGATGTACAGACAATGTAACATAGAATTGTATACCTGGAAACAATGTAATTTATATCAATCAACGTCACCCCAACAAATTAACAATAAATAAAAGAAAGTCTATGACTAAGAACTAACAGCTACTTGTCCATAAAATTTGCTTGCCATTATGGGGTCCTGGCTTAACAACAATTATACAGTATAACACTAAAAATGAGGAAATCAGGCATTACCATGTTGATAGAGCAGACAGGATAGTGGAAGTGGGACCAGTAGACAATGGCTTGGCACAGTAGTGCCTACAGAGGCATTGGTATAGAGCTATTTGAGGCTGTCAGTTGTGGACGGCAAAGTACCTCTGTGATTTTATAGGCCTTGGAGGCTTCAGGAAATGTCATCACTTACAGGAGCCAGAAGGAGAAAGAATGGGCTGTATTCTGAGCATGTATGGGACCCACCTGGTGACTCTCATAGGTGATGGTACAGGAGATTCTGAAGGAGTTCAAAGCTCATGGCTATAATGAAAAGGACTTTGCAGGATGTCCAATTCAACCACTTTCTGGTTTAGAATTCTTTCAAAATAATGTGCTTGACTATCTTCAGTGATGGGACCTCCTACCCCCCTTGACAGCCAATTTCATCTTTGAAGCAGTTTTGACTTTCTTCATTCCTATGTTGCTTCTCAATTTTTTTTTCTCATTATGCTTCTGGGGATACAGAGTACTGCTAACAGATCTACTGCAAGCAAGTTCTTTCATTATTTAAAAAGGGCTAACATGCCCTGTGCGTTGTCTCTTGCCCAAAGTAAATACGCCCCTTTTCTTCATTTGTTCCTCATGTGACACATGTTTTTATTCCCTCACCATTTAAGTCACTGTTTTACACACACACTCCAATTTGTCTGTTTCTCTTAAAATATAGTATCAAGCACTGAGCACAATATCTCAGGAGTAGTTGGCTTACCTGAGAGCAGAAGGTAGCTATTCATCACCTGCTATCTCTATTCTAGGAATATTTGATTCTGAACTCAATGTAATACGAATTCCTATACTACATGGGATACTGCTTTTCAATTAAACATTAAGTTAGAGTCGAAAGAATTAAAAAACACTTTTTTTCCCAGGAGACCCACAGAGCAGAAAATAAACTTGTTTATTGCTCAGGTTAGCATGCATCCACCACTCCTCAGGCCTATGGAAAATAAGTCATCAGTGTTAAAGAGAAGTCATAAATTTTACTTCTTTCAGAAGCTTTTGGTTGGTTCTCTTAGAAATGCGTTTAGTGGGGAAAATAAAGGTAATAATGGCAGGTCAGAATTATGTACTTTTATTTTAAGAATTTGAGGGCTTATCCTTCATAGAAGAATTCAAATTAGTTTTTAATTTGTTTCTGAAATTATACCTTGCTTCCATTTGGGTGGTAAAAACTATAAATTGATTTCTTTTGGAAACGGTCAATCTGCGCTTTGTTTATAGAGTACACACAACAGCAGATTATTAGTCTTTTTAATACGAATTTAAATTTTTCAGCAAGAAAACATTTATATAGATACATTTACATTCATATCTAGAAAATTTTCTGGAAGAGCCATGAATAATTAATCCAAGCACATTTGAGTACACAGCACAAATTCATTGCGTTTACTCTATTAATGGTTTATTTGCTAAACATTTTTCCTCCATGTCACCAATTCAACATTCCCAACATATCCCATATTTCTGTTTTAATTTCTAGTAGCTGAGTTATACATAAGCATGCCCTTATTTGTGTCAGATTTTAAAACACCAGGCTGTTTCATACCACTTAACCTATAGATATCCCTAGAATCTATTCTACCTAACAAACAAACCCGAAAGTTGGTCATTTAAACAACAGTCATCATTTACTTTGCTCATGAATTGCCAATGTGTTCAGTGCTAGGTAATGAAGGCTTGGGAGTTCTAAAGCACCCTTTGACTCGCACAGATGTCACTCCCAGTCCATTGGTGAGTTCTGTTCTTAGAGCCAGCTCAGTGGGGACCCTGGTCCAGGCTACTGCTTTACAACTTTGCTACTCAAAGGGAAGGCCACAGACCAGCAGCAGAAGCTTGTTAGAATTGCCTTACCCCCAACCTGCTAAATCTACACTGTAACAAGATCCCCAGTGATTTGTTTGCATATTTAAGTTCAAGGAGCATTGTCCTAGAGCAGGGGTGGGCAATTGTCTTGGCTCCGGCTGCTTTGTGGAAAGGATGGTTAGAGGAGGGCCACACCTTTTTAAATGATTGCATTTATTAGTTAACTTTGCATTTCAGAAAAGATATAAATTGTATCATAAAAATCTGATGTCGGGGAAGCCGGGATGGCTCAGTGGGTTAGGCGCTCACTTTGCAGCGCCGGGGAACAGGGATCGAATCCCGGCCCCAGCCCGTGCGGACCCATATGCTGAACTGGGAGCTCCCCCAGTTCAGTTCTCTCTCTGTCTGTCTCTGTATCTCTCTCTCTCTCTCTCTCTCTCTCTCTCTCTCTCTCTCTCTCTCTGTCAAAAATAAAAATAAATAAATAAAAATATATATATATAAAAAAAAAATCTGATGTCTTGGTGGGCTGCAATAAAACCTGTAGTGGGCCGCATGCACGCAGCCCACCCCTGTCCTAGAGGACACCTCTGGCTCCCTCCTAAGTTGTCAGTGGGACTAAGGGGATGTGCCTACCTGGAGGCCTTGCCTCTGCTTCTAGACCACGCCTCTGGGGAACAGCACTATAAAATTCCCTGCCCAGATGACTCTAGCTTTCTCTCAGCAACTGCTTCAACCTCTGTCTTGGGTCTGTCCTACTGAAAGTGAACTATGTCTAATGTGCACCGTCCTGGGTTGAAGGGGTTGCCAAAGGGGAGCTATTTGTGACAGGGCTCATGGATGAAAGGTTAAAAGTTATGGATGAAAGGTTAAAAGTTATACCTAGAGGCTGGCGCACCCGCGAGCATGCACGTGTGCGCGCGCGCGCGCGCACACACACACACACACACACACACACACACACACACACATTGTGAGGCCCCTCATGGTGTAAGACAGACCCAGAGGGCAGAAAAAGAAGAGAATAGGTTGTGGCTGGGACTTCTATTAGTACTCTTTTCCCTGGGCCCTACAACGGTTAGAGAGAGGGAAAGCTCACAGGAATAGCCATTTTCCCAGGCTTTCTGGAGGGATTTTATAGGGGTTATATTGGGTTTTTGGCCATCATGAGGAAAATAGCTATCTTCACAATATTTAGTCTTTCAGTCCATGAACATGAAATGTTTCCATTTATTTAAGTCTTCTTTAATTTCTTTTAATGATATTTTATAGTTTTCAGTGTACAACACATATTTCTTCTGTTAAATTTATTGCTAAATATTTTATTCTCTTTGCTCTTATTGTGAAGGGATTGTTTTCTTAATTTCAATTTCTGATTGCTTATTGCTAGTACATAGAGATACATTTAATTTTTATATAGTGATCTTGTACTCTTACTGATGACCTTTATTCTGGTAAAATTTTTGTGGATTTCTCTGGATTTTCATATAAGGTCATAATCATCTGCAAATAAAGACAGTTTTACTTCTTTTGTTAAAAAATCTGGATACCTTTAATTTAAGAATAATTTTTTAAATTGCACTAGCTATAGAAACTCCAGTGTAAAGTTGAATAAATTTGACAAAAGCAGATATCCTTGCCTTGTTCTTGATCTTAGAAGAGAAGCGCTCAGTCTTTTAGCATTCAGTATGTTAACTGAGGTGTTTTTTTTGTTTTTTTTTTATTGTTAAGTTTATTGGGTGACATTGGTTAATAAAAATTACATAGGTTCCAGGTGTATAATTCCATAGTACCTTGTCTGTGTGTTGCATTATGTGTTCACCACTCAGAGTTAGTACTCCTTCCATCACCGTATATTTGGCTCCCTCTTCCTTCTCTCCCATCCCCTTCCCCTTACCCTCTAACAGGTTTGTTTTTTTAAATAGATGCCCTTTATTAGATTGAGAAAGTTCTGTTCTTAGTTTGATAATTTTTTTATGAATGAATGTTGGATTTTTTTCAAATGCATTTTCTATGTCTATTCAGATAGTTCTTCCCCTTTATTCTATTAATGTAATACTTCTTTCTTTCTTTCTTCCTTTCTTCTTTTGCTTGTCTTTCTTTCACTTTCTTTTTTTCATTTAATATGTGCTTTCAGGAATTTTTAGGGCTTCCTAAATTTCAAAGCCAAAGTTGTTAAAGTTTCACTTCCTATTTTACATGGAGGCAACTAATTTTCTGTGCAGAAATAAAATAATTTGATTGTCAAATGTTACTTTCAGCCTTCTGCTGGGGTGAGTCTAGTTTCTCTTCCCTCTCTTGAGGTGTATGTTTTTTCAGAACTTTGTTGAAATATTCTAAACAGAATTAGACTTCCAAGGAACAAATAAATATAAATTGAATTGTTGCAAAATTTAAACCCAATCAGGTGACGCCTACTTTCACTCTAACTCCTTCTCTATTGCTTTTGCAAATCACCTGAAAGCAAGAAGAAATAGGTCTCCAGATATTGCTTATATAGAAAACAGTTGTAGAAATGGAATTGAGGCCTGGAGGAAACAGACAATGATGTATAGATAAGGGTTCTGGAAAGAATGTGGTTGGGTGAGCATTTTAATGAGCAAAACACAGGTTCTTTATTTTGTATTAAAAATATTTGTAATGTCAAAGCTTTTTTTTTTCTTAAGATTTATATTTTTTATTGTTTGAGAAAAGATGAGAGAGAGAAAGAGAGAGAGAGAGAGAGAGAGAGAGAGAGAGAGAGAGAGAGAGAGAAGGGGAGAGGGCCCAGAGCAGTCTCCATAGTTGTACATTGTATTTAGTCATGGCATAGTTTCATTCCACACAGGTGGCTATGGGCCTACGCAGGTGGGAACCAAACCCGGGGGGCCTCCCGCATTGGAGGCGAGAAACGTAACTGCCATGCTATCCTGGTGGCTATCAGTTGTGCCACAGTTCAGCATGTGGGTTTGCATAGGCTGGGCAAGGATTCAATCCTTGGACCTCATGGTTGCAACGCAAGTGCTCAACCTGTTGAACTATCCCAGCATCCCTAGAACACAGATTCTTCATTCTGATATCAGCAAACATTTATTGAGTGCTCTCATTCTGTGTTTGGATGGCTCAAGGTATTTTAAATAACCTCAATTAAATATCACAGTAACTCTGTGGGGTGAACACTGCTCCAATTTACAGCAGCAGACATATCCATTGGGCACCTTGCCCAAAGGCACTACTTACTTCAGTAAGTAGTGGAACCAGTATAGGAACCCAGGCTGAGTGACTCCAGTCTGAGACTAGTCACTTTGTTATACCAGAACAAAGCAGACGCAATATTAATAATAAGTTCCAGTACTTTGCAATTTGTATGGGATTAAGTTCCATCTCCACATACAAAATGTACCACTATGAGTTATGTCTCCCATTGGAATCGATCCTCTGAGTTCAGTAGCAAAGTATTATGGAAAAAAATCTTTTGGAGTGACAAGTAATATTACACATCTTGATGGTGAAGATATTTGCACAGGTGTATGTCATCAAAACCCTTGGCACTTAAGATGGGTGAATTTTAGAGTGGATATTGTATTTCCCAAAAAGTTGATTTAAAACTGTCTTCACAATGAGAAATACCAGAATAGAAATAGAACATTTTCTTTGTGATTAATTCATTGTTTTGTTCATTTAGAAGGCAGAACAGAAAAAATTTTTATGGGAAGAAGAAAAAAACAAAAGGTATGGTTTTGAGATTTTTTTTCTAGAAGGAAGTTTGGGTGACCTACTATTTTGGGGACATCTTTTGGGTCATTTGATGGCTGGAGGAAGAGGAGCAAGTGTAACAGGGGAGGTGGGAATGGAGGGAGGCTAAAACAGGTCGCCTGCTGTACAGTTGCCCCTCACGGCAACTGGCTGAGAGCCATTCAGTCTATTGTTATAGTTCTACTCTAATTATCATGTCCTTAGTTTTTCAGTTTGTTGAACTTCACTCTCCCAAAGGGAGAGAGAAAGAGAATGTCAGGAGAAAATAGAAAGGTGGAGTAGGATAGGACATGGGTCAGAAACAGTCAGACAATGACTGCTTAATTATGTGGTAAATAATTTACTGCTGAGAAAAAAAAACAAATGGGAAAGCCCTTCCAGGAGGAGGGAGGAGGGGGTTGGCTCTTCCAGACTTAATCTTTTTTTTTTTTTTTAATAGTGTCAAATAACTCTTGGAAGAGTTATACTTTAGTTTATTTAATTTAGTATTTTAATCCTTTTTTTATTATTGTTAAATTTAATGGGGTGACATTGATTGGTAACAATTAGATAGTTTCTGGATGTACAAGTCCACATCACATCACCCATGCATCACATTATGTGCCCACAACCCAGAATCAGCTCCCCCTCTATCACCATATATCCGGTGCCCACTCCCACCCACCCCCAACTCTACCTCCCCTTCTTCCCCCCTCCCCAGGTAACCACCAAACTATTGAGTGTGTCCATAATGCTGG
>PVKE010023923.1:0-24227 GCA_004027555.1 Craseonycteris thonglongyai | reverse complement strand
AGTCTGGACTCTGATCCTTTGCCAGTTGCATAGTACGTAGCTCTTAAGTGGAAGAAGAGTATTTTATTTCCTGCCTTGTCAAACCTCATCACCTTCTTCCTCCAATCATACTTTTCTCTGGCTACCTACAAATCATTGGCTATTTGCTCAGAGTGTATGTCTACAGAAAAAGTTAAGAGAGTCTATATGGTAAGCCACCAGCCACTAATTATGCAGTGAACCCCATGAGGGTAACAAAACAGGAGGGCAGTGCTCCAGGTCATATAGCCAGGAACATGGTCAGAAAAAGGATGGTGTTCCTTAACTTGCTCCTTTCCATATACTACACTATTTTTAAGGAAATTAAATCCCAGGTTGGGAGATTGCTTGATTCAAAGAGCTAATCTTGAGAACAACGGAAATACAGAAACAGTCACTTATCATTATTAAATTTGAATTTTAAAGGGTATTGGGGTAGAGTTGTTCTATTATACGAGGCCTGACAATTAGCTTGTGAACTCATTCTAGAAATAGTACTACAGACCTCATTGCTGACTATCTCTATGGTCACCTACAAAGTACTCCCCTTGGGAAGCAATGCATCAACACTAGTGCCTTGTCTACCCTTCAAAGCAATGTTGAAACTCTTTCTGGAATAGCCATCATATCCATCATCATATTACTTTGATTTCCTGAATGTCATCAAAATGTCTTCCTTTCAATATTTTCTTTATCTTCAGGTAAAGAAAAAAAGTCACTGTTGGTCAGTTCAGGTGACGAGGGAGTATGTTCCAATACAGTTATCTGTTTACTGGCTAAAAACTCCCCCACAGACAGTGCCATGTGAGCTATTGTCATGATGCAAGAGCCAGCTGTTGGCAAAAAGTTCAGGTCATTTTTCTCTAACTTTTTCATACAGGCTTTTCAGCACTTTCAAATAGTCTATTTGGTTGACTGTCCAGTTGGTACCAGTTCATAATGAACAATCCCTCTGATATCTAAAAAGGTTAGCACCATCATTTTGCATCTTGATTTGGACAAACAGAACTGTTTTGGTCACGGAGAATTGGCTGACTTCCACGGTGACTTTGATGCTTTGTTTCAGAATCGTATTGTTACACCCATGTTTCATCACATAGCCCAAAACATAGTCTTGCCTTTCCAAAAGGTGTTGGCAAACTTCAACTCTGATTTGTTCAGCAGTGAGCTCCTTAGGAACCATTTTTGCATACACCTTTTTCATACCAAGATTTTCAGTTAAGATTTTCATTATTGTTTCTCCGTTGATGTTGACTTTGTCTGCTATGTTTCTCACAGCCCATCAACAATTCTGATGCACAATTCAACACATTTTTGCAATGTTCAGCCGTTCAGCTTGTTACTGGCCACCCTGACCTCTCTTCATCAGTGATGCTTTCTCTCCCCTCTGAAAGCTTTTCATCTGTTTGTACACTGCTGTTTCCTTCATGGCATTATCCATAAACTTGGACTAACATGTCCCTGATTTCACTTCCACCCTTGCCAAGTTGAACAAGAACTTCAATGTTTGTTCATAGCTCTAATTCAAGTTCCGACATTCTCACAATGGCACACAAAAACACACAACAGCAATAATGAACACTACTCAGCAAGTCACTGCCATATATTGACAGGAACACAGCTGTGAGACACTGATATACCAAGGTTACAAAACATTACCATAACAGGGTGAAGAAGGGAGGGGCCATCAAAACAAGAGGCTGCCCAGGGCAGCCCTAAGAAGCAGGCAAGGCACCCTGTGGACCTCCCTTCATCCCCCTTCTGTTCCTAGGAAGCTAGGGGAAGCTGATGGATGTAAATATAATTAGTGCTAATGGGCCGCAATTGAGAAGAACAGAAGTGCTATTCGCTGGCAGATGTGGGTAACTAGCAGTAATGGGTTGTGACTGACAGGGAAAGAGACACCTTCCTGTCAATTATTGGTAAGGATATGAATACAGAAGGAGGGCACAAAGGCTCGGGCTTTTTGAAAGGAGGTTTTTGCAGAGGGCTTTTGATCAGTGAGAAGCAGCCAGCTAGGCCTGTCAAGCACAGCAGCAGCGTGGTGCCCAGCCCTCGAAGTGCAGCCAGAGAAGACAGGCAGGTGGCCACCAGCACTGGGAGCACTGAGATCGCTGGGCTGGAAGATAAGAAACAACCCCTCTGCTTCTGTGGAGGTCTGAGATCTGCCTGAAGGACTGAGCACCAGCTGCCTGTGCTTCCCAGATGATGGTGAGCAGAGGGAGGGCAAAGCTGGCTCTCTCCTTTCCACTTGGACCTTTTTGGACTTTGCTTTCTGCTGCCTTGGAGACCTGCATAGAGGATTGTTCTGTAGCCTCCAGTCTTCTCCAAAGAACGCTGTTGTTAAAAGGGAGAAGGACTCCGGGTGTGATCTAGGACAGGTCTGGGGGTGGCAGCAGGGGTATTCCTCTTTGCCTGATGTATATAGGTCTGAAATAAAGGCCCCTCTCCTTTCTTCCACCCATCTTTCACCTTTTCAGTGCCCTTATAATAAATGCTTATTCTATGACTCAATTCTGTGTCAGTCTATTGATTGAACAGTTCAGGCAGCACGAGCCTGGACTGTTTCTCTCCAGTAACATTACCAAGTTGTTTGTATAGTGCTGCCAACATAAGCACACGGTGGCAAATTTGCAAACTTAATTGTCAGACCTCGTATGTAGCAAATAGATATATACACACATGCTTCTTTGTATCCTTCTGTAGCATTAAATCCTAATATGTATGTATACATATATATCATTAGTGTATATTATTATATAATATGTTAATATATTAATAGCGCACACACACATACAGCCTGGTCAGCTGTTAGAGTTGGCTGGTTTTATTTGCACGTGGAACCAATGTGCTTTGTTGGAAAAAAAATTCAACCTAATGAAACATGAGTCTCAGAGCATCTGCTTGGTTGAAGAAGAGTCAGTTTGCATTAAAGAAGTTTGACACTAAGTGTTGCCTAGAACTTCCTTCTCTCTGTTCCTAAAGTCACCCCCCCCCCCAACCCCCATGATATTATCAAATGGAGAATTCTAGGGGGAAAAAAAGGTCTGTAGTAGCTGCAGCTAAAGGGTACAACGGAGGATTACACCTCATGCAGGAAAGTGAGTTACAACTATAGGAAAGGGGTATAGCAGTCTTAGATGCAGATGCAGAGAAAAAAAGTGGGATTTGTTCCATGCAAACTTTTTAAAGACAGAAGCAAAGAAACCGTCTGCTTGTCCCTGGACCTTTCAGCCAGGTCAATTCCCATCCCTAGGTGCTAAACCTCAGCTGTTGATTGGTAGTTGAGGTAGTCTCCTTCTCACTCAAGTTTGGAACCGAATGAGAGAAAGTCACAAAAGTCAGGCAGATAGAGATGAAAATACCATTCTTATTGTTTGTTATAGACAGAATGTCTGTTTCCCAAATACTCACATGTCCGAACATTCACATGTTGAAACGCCAACCTTCAACATGATGCTATTTGGATGGGACTCTGGGAAATAATTAGGTCAAGAGGATGGAGCCTTCGAGCTCAGATTAGTGCCCTTATAAGAACAGACACAAAAGAACCTGTTTCCTCTCTCAGTTCTCTGACACGTGAGGACACAGAAGATAGTGGTAAGGGAGCCCTCACCAGAACCCAATAATGCTAAACCTTGATCTCAGACTTGCCAGCCTCTAGACTCTTAAAAACAAAATGCAGGGATGCCAGGATGGCTCAACGGGTTGAGCAATTGTCTTGCAGCCCCGGGGTCCAATGATCGAATCCCGGCCCCGGCCTGTGCGGACCCATATGCTGAACTGTGGTGTGCCCCCAATTTGGTTCTCATCCCATGCAAGATGCCCCAGTCAGTTCTTGCTCTGTGCAGTCCCTGCCCACCTGTGGAATAAAAACTATGTAGAAAACTAATGACATGCAACTATGGAGAGTGCTCAGTGCCCTCTCCCTTCTCTCTCTCTCTCTCTCTCTCTCTCTCTCTCTCTCTCTGTCTCTGTGTCAAAAACAATAAAAATAAATCTTAAAAAAAACATATTTTTTATTTAGGTCACCCAGTCTATAACAACCCAAACTAACTACAGCATTACTCAGGGATAGAAGATGTGTCTTAGGTGTGCAACAACAATGAGCTTTCTAATACTGTATCTCACAATTAGGCAGACTTCCCACCAAGTCACAGTCAGCACTGGATGCTTACAAGCCCCCCACAGAGGCAAAGCCTGCCCTATAGAATGGGTGCTGGAGCGGAGCACAGTGGGGCTCTCCACTGTTAGGTCAGTCCCAAGGAGAGAGAAACCAAGCCACACAGTGGATTTCTTCTCTGAAATCCATCATTCTGTTATATCACTTATCCTCTCCCAGGAGGACTGAGTAAGCAGATACGAACAGGCCAGGAATGTTGTGGCAACAGAAGGCACTGCCACGCAGAAGGGACATCATGAATGAGGAGCTGCATTCCTCCATCAGGAGCCAAGACACAAAGTCCATGCTGCAGGAGACAGGGGAGCTCCTCAGGAATGGCGGAGAAATGGTCTTCTCCTCAGTCTTCTTTCCTAACTTTCTAGCGCTCATTCCGTTCACCGCCCCTCGGGCTGCTCTTATGTATCTTGGGTCGTAACGCTCTGGCATAAAGGAAAGGCATAATTAAACTTGAGAGGTTGTTGGGGTTCTTTTGTTTTTTCCTCTTCAATAACCTGGTTGGAGTGTCATTTTCCATAGGAAGAGAATGGATGAAGAACAGGTCAGATCAGTGTGATGATTAAGGATGCCTCAGCCTGCTAACCTCTTCCCTATCTTCCCTTAAAGGACGCAGAACACACGCAGAAGTATTCTAAAGTTATGACCCTCTCTCATATTATGGTTCAGAGCTAGAAGGAGATTAAATGAGTCAACTCTGGAGCATACTTTTGGATTTTCAAAGCTCCGCACTCCCCAGTAATATTCATTCATGCATTCATTCAGCAAGAATTTTCACTGAGCATCCAAAAGGTAGCTGGCTCTGTACTAGATGCTGAGGACATGGGCATAATCCCAGCCTTTATGAGATTTATATCAATCTATTAGTCAAACACAACTTTATGAGCATCTAATATTCACCCCATTGTGCCAGACACTCGGCGAGCTTATTAGACTTGCACCCTTCCACTTCTGAATGCCACCGTGGGAAGGGCTGACCCAGAAACACCCAAAAGCCTGGTTTCCTTTGAGCAGAGATTCTTCAGATTGCCTGGGAGAGGCAGAGAGTTTAGAAGAACAAAAATAATGGCTGATTCAATTAACTAAAATTCAATGTCTCTCTCGATTGCGCAACATCTGAAAAAGGGTTGGAGAGTGTTACCCTTCGGTAGCTGAAACCATTCTGAAAAATAATATGTGGTAGCTTTTAAAATGTTAGAAGAATGAGAATCTGTATCCTGTCCTTGATGGAGATATGACTGCTGACCCTACCATGGCTCCTAGAGAAATACATTTGTACATTTTTAGCCACCATAGAAAGATTTCTTTCTACCTGGACTTCTTCACAGCATTGTACATTTTGATAACATTTTAAAACAACACAGCAGGCAAAAGAATAAATGTTTTTCCCTCCTTTAGTCCCAATGTAACTGTATATGAAGGGCAAAGAGCCAAAAAGTTCATGTCTAGAAACTCAGGTGCTATTTGTAGCTCACTAATGAATAGAACATTTTTGGCCATTTACTCGTTCATTCATTTCATTCCTGCAAATGGGAAGGCACAGAGTAGGTGTTCAATGAGGGCTGAGGGATGGATGCATGGATGCATGGGTGGATGATCAATGTATATCCAGAGGTCAATCCCTAGTCCCTCCAGCTTCTCATAGCACAGAGTGACTTTGGGACTGGCCAGCAATAACTATTGTGTTTATATTCCACTAGAGACTCAAAGCAGAGAAGTAGAATTAAGTCATTCAGAAAAAAACTACTGAACCCGAGAAATAGAAAACTAGAGAAATGTGCAACCCAATCCCTCTAAGAACCATGCTTGGGTCAACAATGGCCCCAGTTTAATCACAAACATTTATTGAGCTTTCACTATATACCAGGAGCTATGGGTACCAAGATGAACGAGATCACATGTTCCTATTCATTCATTTGACTTTCTCCAGTAGCCCCATTGTTGACTTACAGGTCTTACCATCTTGTCTGACCAGCTACCCCTTCCTGCCTTTATTTCCCTGTCTATGAGCTTAGGGTCTCTAGTCCAGCAGAATGCTAATCACTTCCTAGCAGATGCCTTCAGCTCCCATGATGTCTGTCTCTTATTGTCCATTCCTGATGAACCCTCACCTGTGGCTGAAACCTACAACTACCTCCTTTGTGCCAGCTAAACATTGCTGGAGAAAGTCACATGATTGTGCCAAGTGATATCACAGATGTATCAGCCAAACCCAATCATCTCCCAGTTTTATCATTTCAGTAAATGGCACCAACACCCACCCTGATATTCAAGCCAGAAATAGCTCATGAAATTCCTTTCTTTCTTGCATCCCATGTCCAAACCTTCACAAGTTGTTGATAGAATGTCCAAAGTGAATCTAAAGTCTATCAACAACTTGTTGATTTAACGTCTAATGTGAATCTTAAGTCTACCTCCACTCTGACACAACCTTGTCCAGGTCTTCATCATTTCCTACCTGAACCACTGAAATGGCCTCTGAACTTTCACTCTGGTCTGCTTCTGTTTTATTTACCATAAAAGAATTAAAGGGGACTAGTACCTCTTAAACTGGATCATGACTGCAGGAAACACTGCCTGCCCAGACACCCTCTCTGCCCCAGCTCCACCTACAATCCTCACCATGGCATACAATTGATTTTAGGATAAAGTTCAAACTCCTCCTGTCCCAGAAAGTCCTGTGTGAATCTCCTACGTACCTCTCCAATTTCACTTCCACCATGTTCTCCCTGCCCCCAACACTGCTGCCATATTGCCTTCCATCAGTTTCTTGAACATTCTAAGGCCTTTCTACCTTAGGGCCTCTGCACACTTTTTTTTCTTTTCCTGGAATATCTCTTGCTCAGGCCCTCGTATGAATGCTTGGCTTTCTTCCTCCAAGACTCAGATCAGCTCAAATATCCTAGCTCACACAGGCTGCCTCAATTAATCCATCCAAACTAGGGCTTCCTGTTATTCTCTCCTAGCACCCAATTTTTCCGTCAGAGCACTTACCACAATGCATAGCCCTTTTTGTGTATATGCTTGTCTAATGTTAGTCATTCTACCAGACTGGAAGTTACAAGAAAACAGAGATCTTTTAGCTCTCTTCTAGAACATAGCAGAAGGCCTAGCATATGGGAAGCCAGTAATATATATATACATGTGTGTGTGTGTGTGTGTGTGTGTGTGTGTGTGTGTGTGTGTGTATAGAGAGAGAGATGGGGGGGAGAGAAAGAGAGAGATTGAACAAAGGTATGGTCCTTGCCTTCAAGAAGCTCACAATGTAGTGGAAAAACTTGTATATATGTGAACAATTCCATGAAATATTATAGGTCAGATAGTCAAGGGCAGAAGACGCTAATAGAGTACAAGGCAAGTGCATTAAGTCCATAGTGGGGTAAAAGAAATGATACTTCATTTTACTGACCCAATAGCCTCCAAGTTCCATAATTTTTAAAAAAGCAACGAGGTCCTTCTTGCTCAATCTTATATTCTCATCATTGAGCATAGTACACAGAATACAGTAAGTGCTTTATAACCTTCTATGGTTTGAATGAATAAATGAATGAATGAATGAATGATTTCACTTTCCTCTGAGTCAGAGTAAAAATGGTCAACTCCAAACCTGGGCTTAAATTTTTTAAATATGTTTCAAAATTCAAAATAATTCAAATATCCAGTCATAGGGAGAAGTAAAGGAAATCATGATGCATGTTCTTAATTGAAAAAAAATATGTAGCCACAGAAAAACACATCAATGAAGAATTTGTGACAAGATAGGAAATGCTTATAATATAAAGGGGAAAAGTGGGCTTCAATATTACATGTATAGTACAGTACTATAAGGTTAAACACAATGCACCAATATATAAAAAAAGGTCTGGAAATAAGCAAAAATCTTCAAATGTTTTCCTTTTTTTCATGTCACTCTTTTATGGATTCCAAGTAGCATAATACTTTTATAATTAAAAATTTGACTTTTCTTTAAAAGTAGGCCTTAAATCTGTCCAGGAATTCTAGAAATCAAAGCAAAAGAAAGAACTTATATAGAAACATCAATATTTGCTTTGAAATAATGACCAGAGAGAAATATACACATACATACAAGAGCTTTCTGGGAAATATCCAACCATGTAATATGAAAAATAGAGGCTTATGGCTGTATTTTTTCCAGATAGCATATATATATAATTATATATATAATAATATATACCATTTCAAAGCAATAAAATATATTTTATTTTAAAACAAATATATACACATATAACAAATATGTATTTTAAACAAATATATACAAGGGCTGTCTGTAAAGTATCCAGCCATATAATATAAAAAATAGAGGTTTATGGCTGGATTTTTTCCAGACAGCATATATATATAATTATTATATAACCATAGCTCACCCAAATAGAGTTGTTTTTAAAGTTGGTTTTGGGAAAGCCAGGATGGCTCAGCGGGTTAAGCGCTCGCTTTGAAGCCCCGAGGACCAAGGATCGCATCCCAGATCCGGCCCAGGCAAACCCACATGCTGAACTGGGGTGTGCTTCCCGAATGCGGTGAGGCCCCCAGTTCAGTTCAAAAAAGAAAGTAGCACATGATGTTAAAGTATTAAAGTATTTAAGATATTAAAGTTGGTTTACTCATTTATTCAATTCATTTAACATGATTTATTATATCGTTAAAAAAACTGAGGCCTATCTTCTGATATCTGATTTATAAAATGACTCGGGGAAGCCAGGATGGCTCAGTGGGTTAAGAGCTCACTTTGCAGCCCCAGGGACCTAGGATCGAATCCCGGCCCCGGCCTGTGCGGACCCATATGCTGAACTGGGGAGTGCCCCTGGTTCAGTTCTCACCGGGGCGAGACCCCGGCCCAGTTCCTGCCCTGTGCAGCCCTGCGCCCACCTGTGGAATGAAACTATGTGGAAAAAACAATGGTGTACAACTATGGAGACTGTTCTGGGCCCTGCCCCTTCTCTCTGTCTCTGTATCTCTCTCTCTGTCAAAACAATAAAAATAAATCTTAAAATGACTCACAGGCCTCATTATTCAGTAATGAAGAGAACTAAGTCTTAAAAAGGTTATTGTGGTAGCCAGCCTCCAAAATGATCCTCAGTGCTCCCTACCTCTTGTATTTGTACCCTTCTGTAATTTGCTCCCTTTGAGTGTAGACTAGATTTAGGGTGACCGAACGGAGGGGGGGGGGGGATTCTCAAGCTGTAGGACTTTAGTGTTAAAGTGAGAAAGTCCTGGGCAAATGAGGAAGAACTGGTCACCTTAGCTGGATGTAGTGAGTCACCTTTAAAGAATGGAAGACAGCAAGAGATGAGTTGTCACTTCCAACGTGTTAGAAAAAGTCTGTGGCTTCTGGGTGATGCTCTCCATGCTTTCTCTTGATTCACTTGCGCTAGGAGAAGCATGCTGCTATGTCACGAGGCAGCCTCATGTGTCACGAGACAGCCTCGTCAAGCCTTGTGGTGCGACCCACAGAGTGCAATTGGGATCATATATTCTAGGTCTGCAAACAACCACACGCATAACATAGGAAGCAGGTCCTCCCCTGGTCAGGCTTTCAGATAACTAACTATCCCTGACCAGCACCTTAATTGTAGCCCCTGAGAGTCTGAGTCACAACCCTCTGATAAGCCACACCCAGATTCCTGAGCCTCCAAAACGGTGAGATAATGAATGTTTGTGGCTTTTGAGCCTATGATACAGTTTCTTTAAAATGAGCTTTATGGCACAAACTTAACTCTCTCTCTCCTCACATTCATTTAAGTGCCCCAAAGTACAGCGTTCTGTTGTCTCCCTACCCCATTACAAACATTCCAGCCACGTACCCCAACAGCATCCAGTGGAAAGGAGTCCCCTGCTTTCCAGTCTCTTTCCAACCATAATGTGGGGCCAACAATGATCATACGACCAGTATATCCATTGATCACACTTCTACGGAATCATATAATCAAAGGATCATAAGATTAACAAGAGTTCAATGAGATTTTTTGATTATAAATTTAATAAAAGTTAAAAGTTGAATGCCTGATTGGAGAGGAAATCCTCAATGCCTTTTCCCTCCTCTACCAAAGAAAACTAACAGAGGCAGGCAAGAACCTACTGAGGTCTTTTCTTTTGAACTTGGCATAATAGAAATGTCCAACACAGAGAAGTAGAGAGAATAATAAAATAAACCCATCTCTCATCTTCAACAATTATCAATTCCAGGCCTATTTTATTTCATCTTTTGCCCCACCCTCCCTTGACATATACTTAACCCCAACCCTTACCCTTTGAGTTATTTTGAAACAAATGCAGACATATCATTTCATCTGTAAATATTTGAGTGAATATCACTATAAGATCTCTTTTAAGATAATCACAATACCATTCTTATGCCTAAACTTATTTTTTAATTCCTTAATTTCATCGGATAACCATTCAGTGCTCTAGTTTCCCCCAATTGTTTCCTGTTTTGTTTGTTTTGTAGTTGGTTTGTCCAAGTCAGGATTTGAACAATGTCTACATGTTACATTTGGTTGTGTGTCTTAAATCTGTTTTAGTGTATAACTTCCTGTCCACCTACCATCACTCCCCCTCTACCACACTCCAGCACTAGTGCTACATTTTGAGACAATCTTTCCAAGCCTGAGTAAACATTCTATTCACTGATTTCCACTAGTGACTCATCTCTCCTGATAAACAAATAACAGCTTACTGGTCCTTGTCTATAAGGTATAACTTTAAGAGGTATTCTTGGACTGGCATCCATTTTAAAGTATCAAAATTTATCAAGGAGGGATGCCAGGATAGCTTAGCAGTTGAGAGATTGCCTCACAATTGCAAGGTCTGGGGTTTGAGTCCTGGCCCCATCCCATGCAAACCCATATGCTGAACTGTGGTGCAACTGGTAACCGCCAGCATGGCTTGGCAGTGAAGATTCTTGCCTCCTATGCAGGAGGCCCCTGGTTCGGTTCCTGCCCCATGTGGCCCCACATGCACCTGTGTGAAATGAAACCATCTCACAACTAACGATGTACAACTGTAGAGACTGCTCTGAACCCTCCCCTTTCTCTCCCTCTCTCATCTTCTCCCAAAACAATAAAATAAATATATATTTTTAAATTTATCAAGGAAAGCTAGCCTGATTACACATTGTACTGGAGGACACAGGAGTCAATTTCACACTACAGTTGATTTAATATATTTTTTAAAACAGTACTATTGAGGGATGTTCCATGAAAGTCAATAAATATGTTGACGTTGCCCTTGCCATAACTTTTAAATCAAAGTATGTAACTAGAGAGTGTGTCAAACAGCAATATACATCAATTACATCATGGTGGCAATGGTCCTTCTTCCTAAACCTCCTTAAGCTTTTTCATATTTTCTCTCTATGAAGTGGAGTCAAATTAATAGCTTCACAGGAAAAATCTCAGAGGCCTCTTCCCAAGTCTTTCCCAAGCTGAGAAGGAAGCATGGAGAGCAGGTGTGAAGTGAAAACACAGGGAGTAACAGGCATCTGTGGATTTATGTGGGTTATCACAATGCTCTGACCTGTAGGCTTTGACAGGAATGCTGTGCGACCTTCCAAGCCTGGCATCCCTTAGGACCCAGCAGGAAGCACAGTCTCAGGGCCTGCTCACTCTTCAAACCTGTGCCCCTGGGCTTGCACTTCACCTCTGCTCTTCACTCCTGACCAGAAAAGCTCAGCACTGTAACCCTGGAGGTGTGAGCTGCAGTACTATTTTTCCTATGGTGCACGCCTGGGATTTGTTCAGCGTTAGCACAGGCAAGAGTTCAAAGCTAGATGGCACCTCATAACTTGAGTCAATCACCGAGAATTCCAAGCCAGCCTGGAAGGCCCAGCTGCCAAAGGGTCCTGGAGCACCAACCAGAATAAGACGAATAAAAACAACTACAGAGCCATTTGTAAAAATGTCAAGACCAGTCCAAACACGCTGACCCTTGTAAACCTTGACATGAACTTGGGGAGGTTGGCTTAGCCTGTCGTCAGGATGGCAGGCGAGGCAGGGACCTGCTGCCTGCTTGCCAATTCTTGGGTCTTTCCAAATCTTCCTCATGCCTTGATCCATCGCCCAATCCTCTGCTGATGTGACTACTCTAGTGGATCAAACATCTGGGCTGTCTGCTCTTTCTTCTTGGTAGACCCTTGCTCCCCACAAAACTGCCTTCTAAGATTAATAAAGTGTCTGTGTATCAGAGGTGGCTAGGTTCTGCAATTCTAACAGCTGTTTAAAATTTAAAAAAATAAAAATAAAGCAGCTTTAGGAAGAGAGATGGAATAATAGTTCCCCAAGCCTATAAAGACACTCAGAACTTACATCAGTAAATGTGAAGATACCAGGCTCAACAATTCATCCTCTTCTCTTCTCCTCTCTTCCCTCCCTTTATGGTTCAGAGCATACTCACCACTGTTTACACAAAAGCAAATCCCTTCTGTAAACTCACAGCCGGATAAGCTACAAAAACCTACAGAAATGATTAACTGATGAAAAACACAGCTTAGTTTATGTAGACACAGAGCAAAGGCAGCCCAGATCACAATGTTATTACTACTGTAGTTATTGAAACCAAATCCGGGAGCCCTATAAATCAATCAGATTAAGATTAGGAAAAATTAACCTAAATTAGAAAAGGAAAAATAAGGAAGATTTGCTTTTATTTCATACTAATCTGCAAGTGTGTGGGGTTTTCTAGAAGTACTTTTGTAAAGATGGTGATTCTGCTGAAGGAGGGGAGGTGGCAGGACGAGAGGACAGGACAGTGGCTGAGAAGGGGCATGAGAGGGGCTTCCAGGACACTGCTGGCAATGGTACCCCAGTTCCCTCCCAGCCCGGGGGTCACCCTGAGGTTTACTTTATGATCAGTCAGAATTGAACTTTTATATTTTGTACATTTTTCAATATGTGAATAATGTTTCACCATCATAGATATATATTAATATATTTTTTAAGATTAAAAGTGCTTAAATGATACACAGTCCCTATAGAAGTTTTGCAGAAGTTTAAGTATTCTTATGGGCGCCTCTAAGAACGCCCTGCTTCTTACAGCATGTCCTTCAGCTTCCAAGTCATCTGGGATGACTGCTATAAGAGCAGGGAACAGGATACCACCCAGCCTGACTGGTACAGATTTGGGGGAGGGGAGGAGGGAGGGACGTGTTCTCTGACATTATCCAAGTCAAAAAACAGAAGAATCCTTTGCGACTCCCTCTCACGTACTGCCCACATTTAAATGGTCATCAGATCCATCCTGCGAACCCATGCAAAACACAACCCAGGCTCTCTACCACTGCCTTTGCCTTTCTTCCTTGACTTCCTAATAGTCCTTTGGGTTCCATTTCTGCCCTCTGCCCATTCATTCACCACACTGCTAACAGGACAATATTTCCAAAACACAAATGTGACTAATAAGATAACTCCTTTGCAAGGATGCCGGATGGCTCAGTGGGGTTGAGTGCTTGCCTTGCAGCTCCTGGGTCAGGGGATCGAGTCCTGGTCAGGCCCATGTGGACCCATATGCTGAACTGGGGTGTGTTTCCCATGTGGGAGGCCCCCTGGCATCCACCTGTGTGGAATGAAACTATGTTGAAACTAATATTGTCCAGCCATGGCGATGGCCGGGCTCTGGGCCCTCCCCCTTCTCTCTGTCTCTCTCTCTCTCTCTAACAATAAAATAAATCTTAAAGAAAAAAAAAGATACCCCCTTTGCTAACACACACACTCACACCAGCTCCTTAGCTGGGACTACAATTGGACCTCTCCACCGTCTTGTCGTATGTATGTAGTTACCACCCCACACCCCAACCATTGATGATATATTGTGTCAGTTCCTATGGAGAACTTCTCTACCAGGTCTTAAACATCTAGAGAAAGGGACTCTGCCTTGTTTCTCTTTGAATTCCTAAAGCTTTGCACAGTTTCCGACACATTATAGGTGTCCCATAAATGTGTCCTCCCTTCAGTTCAATTATTACAACTCTAACAAAAACCCTGTGAAACCTATTACTTGGCTCCTCACCTTGGGTCCCCTCACCTGGACTGTTCCTTTCTGGTGCCTTTCCAATCATGGCGAACACATGATCATTTCTGGCCAACAAAGACGCTGCTGCTAATGCAGTTTTTCTTTCCTAAACCTCCTCGCATCAGCCAAGCTTGGGCCTGAGTAGCTCACACTGGTGCCAGCACCTACAATCATTACACACTCTTCTGCCAGCAATGGCCCTGACCCAGGGGCACAGTAAGCATGATCACTGGAAAGCATTCAGTCTTTGCCAGTTGATGGAGCCTTCTCTGGTCACTTTCTGAAGTGACAGGCAGCAGACAGAATTACCCTCACCGGGGACAGAGATGTCTAGTAGGACACTTACCTCCATTCAAACCAAACCACCTTTTCTTGTAAATGTCTCTGCAATCTAGACGCCTGTGTCCCTTCCCTGGAACTCCCCTTCTTAAAGGTTGCTTTTCATGCTGTGGTTGCTGTGGGCAACTGCACTGAGTGGCTGGGCACAGCATTCACGCTGCATGGGTACACCCACAACTAAAAACAGGGTCAGTGGGACAAGCATGGGGTCCATAAAATATTATATAAAACAAATAATAATAGTAGTAATAATATGATAATGGAAAGCATTTAATATTGTAGCATGTTCACATCAAAAAAGAATATGAGGTAAACTTCAAAGTGTCATTCATAGAAGCAACTTAGAGATCAGTAAGCACACAGTCCCATTTTACAGATAGTAAACTAAGGTCCAGAGAGGGGTAGTGGCTTGCCCAAGATCACACAGCAGATAGACACAGAGCCTCATTCCATTCATGCCTCCTCTCATCTTCTATTCTTAAGCTCAGGGTATGCTAGACAAAACAGAGACCAGGGTTTCTCAGCACTTCTGTTCAGTCTGCCACCCATCTGCTCACTTGCTTTAAAGGGAACTGAATTTCTGATCCCATGGCCTGTTTATTTAAAGTGCACATCTGACCCCCCCCCCCCCCGAAATTGCAGAGCTAAGTTCCCTCATCCGTGCACTTGGAGAGGTTCCACGGAAGTCATGGTTTCTAAATCTGCATCAGACCACCAGGAGTGACTTTTAAAATAGAAAATCCTGGTTCTTATATTGGTATTTTTCATGTTAGTAGTGTGGGGCCCAAGAATCTGTATTTTTCAACTCCTTTACTAATTTCCCTGGAAGGCAAAATTTCAGGACTACCCTGCCAGCTACTTTTGGGGGGTCCTTTCTAACCTGGAGATTCTGTGCATCTATGTAATATGGAATCCCTTACCTCTGACTTACTGATCCATCGTTCCTAATTTTTTTTTTAAAGATACAATCAGAAGTATGGGTTTGTTGTCCAAACTTACAGCAGGAAAATGAACATCCAGAGAGAACATGAAAGTCACACAAAGTCACCAACGCTTCCATTGGTTGTAGAACCAGGAATTTTAACTCACTGACCATGAGGTGACGCTGTCCTATAGAGTAAGCAGCAGAAAGGAGATCTACCGGTAATGACCCTAAATGGCTCAGCCACTGCCCTGGAAGGTGAAATTCTGTGCACCAACTTTTCATCCATGACACAAAAGTGATAATGCTCGCCTCTATTTCAGGTTACAGAGATGCTTATAAAACATTGACAATGTAAACGTGTTAAAAAGAAGACAGACTGTCTTTGTAAAATAACTTCGACACAATACCCCCCCTTAAGTGGCTGTGCCAAGTCAAATTTCCCTTTAGACCCAGCACAGCAATATGAAGGATGAGGGCACTGACATCTTAAACCAGTGTTCTTACAACTTGAGCTGAATGGGTGGACTCCCTCAAAGTGGCTACTTCAATTTATAAACTTTGAAATCAGTGTAACATCAAGATACAACTTTCTCAGCTCAATTGATTCTCTTAGTTTCCAGTCAAATCCAAGACTCCATTATAAACTTTGCAATATGGAGGGTACTTCCACGGGAAGAGTCATAAACCTTATCAGCCATAAACAGACTCAAGGAGCTGAAAACTGAGGTTGGCTGAAGATCGTTGCTTAGTGATCCAAAGAAGCTTCCTACGGTCACTGCAGGCTCCCAGAAAAACCTCTATATTAGCCTTCTATACCATCTTTGTCCCAATTGCCACTAATCTATGACCTGTTCAGTAGAATGCTTTGGGTAGAATTGAAAGCTTAAGAAAGCCTTGAATACATTCAACTTAGAAGTATAGTATTTCAGTGGCTGCCACCTGCTGGGATTTAAGATTTTATAATGCTGAAGTTGTTTTACAACTTATTATGTCCTTCCAGTTCCATCCATGTAATGCTCCTCCTCAGAGCTGCTCCTGGTTTTCCTGTGTGTGGGGTGGGGGGAGTTCTCACTGATGTTCACATTGCACACAGTGGGTAGCCACCGAGAGAACAAGTAGGCAGAAACACAGGGGAAAGACACAGAGCTCAGGAAAACAATGGAGCAGTGAAACAACAAAGCCATGTGTGGAAACCAGAGAAGCGAATGCAAAAGCAGAGAAGAGAAAGAGAGGGGAGAATAGAACATCTGCCTTTTAAGGAATCCGTACGCCAGGTAAGTTGTAAATATAAGAAACAGTTCTCCATGCCAGATTGAGTGGAGACAGTAGAGGTGAGGGGTGATGGTCTTGTTGGCGGTGAAGACAAGTCCCACCAGCCTGTGTGCTGATCACACCAGCACAGCTTGCAGCCAACAGAGCTGCAGCTGCCCAGGCCCTTGAGGTCGGGCCAACCTGACAGACCAGAGTCAACGCCGCAGCACGGATGCACTGCAGGCGTCTGACACTCTGGTCGCCAAGCCTATAGGGACTATGGGCCATGGCGTAATCCACACCAGTCTTCCTGGAGGAGAGAATTCCCACTGGGCAAAACGAATGAACCTCTTTCCACCCAGTGGACTTGCAACTTCAAGGGATCCCACCCTCAGGTTTGTAACACAAGCCGGACGAAGGCCTTCTGGGCTGGTGTGCAGAGCAGGGTCATCGGATGGTAAAAATCAGACCACATGCTGATAGTCCCTGCAGAGCCTAAGTCTCCAGGGAGGTCACAGATAGAGGGACCACATGTCTTATCTGAGTCCGCTCAGGCGCTAGCACAAAACACCACAGGCTGGGTGGCTTAAGCAACAGCTTAAACCCTACACATTGGTGATAGTTGAGCATTTTATGCAAGGATGTTGGTTCTGTCTGGTGCTGGACCTGAAGTCAGCAAGGCCGGCAGTGAGGAAGGAAGAATGAGGCCAAACAGGGACAATTAGGAACCCCGCGTCTTTCTCTCACTGGCCCCAACCTCAGTCAGACAGGTTAAGCTGGCACCTTTTATCATAGAACTATCACAGAGGTGGTCCAGCTACTACCTCTAAGTTGCAACAGGGCCTGGCCCTAAACTAACCATCGAAGCATAAAAAGTAACTACTGCTTCACCTCTGCCTTCCAATCCTCACGCAGGTTTTCTTGTGGCTCATCCTAACCCAGCACCATTCAATAAAAGGAGGTCTGGGTACCAAAGTCCCTGCCTAGCTAATTGAACACTGCTCAAAACTAATTTGGGAGTTGTACTTGTGTGACTTAAAGTTATAGATCATTTAGACTAGTTTACATCTTTGGAACACTGAGGCATTCCGTCGCCGGCACCAGCTTGTTACTGGGGACTGGAGCCCTCCGCACCGTGCCCAGGTCCATGGTTTCCTGGACAACTAATTGAGTGAAACACCGACACACAGAGGTGAAAGAGTTTACTGAGAGTAAAGGTAGAGAAAGTACATTTCCAAGACGTGGAAGTGGCCTCGTGCAAGAGGAGGTGGCTCAAAAGGCAGATTAGAAGGGGCAGTACTGTTTTGGGGGTTTTTTGTTTGTTTTTTTTCTTAATTTTTTTTTGGCCTGGGCCGCAGCCAGGATTCAATCCTCAGTCCTCAGGGCTTCAAAGCGAGCACTTAACCCGCTGAGCCATCCCAGCTTTCCCAACAAGTGCTGTTTTTTATACATTTTTCTTCAGAAAAGAGAACACGCTTTGTGTGTGGGGTTTTTTGATTGACAGTCTTGATTGACAGGGACTGCATTACATCACTTTTTAAACTGCGCATGAACCTTCCCAGAATTCAGTCTGTTATAACAATATTAATGAACTTCTGGGCATATGTATGATATTACAATGATGGTATAATGAGCCCTAGGTGGAATGAAGGTCATTACGGCTCTTGCTGCACAGGTGTTAGCAACTGGTCTAAACCAGTGGGCATTTCTGTGCCCTAAAACTTCCTTGTATTATCTTTTCCTCTTATCTCCCCTATGGTTGTTTGATCTGGGGTGGGGTCTCTTAAGAGTAGGATGGTAACTATCCTAACAATGTGGGCTCTATAGGAGAGGTCCCAAGATCCCCTCATTCTAGCTGCCTACCTAACCTTTCCATTGAGAGACCTGACCCTCTGAAATCTCTATGGGAAGTAGAAAGGCTGAGGGTCTCCTTCTGTACCTACTTCCTGCTGAAGGTGATTGTTGTCCCTGCCTACTGCAGTTCACGGAGTGCTCACCCTAACTAGGCTAAAAGGGGAAGGGTCTCGGGGTCCATCTAGCAGGTCTTGTTCAGTCCTTCAAATGAGATAGATTGGAACTCTTGCTGGGGTATGGGCCATTTCTCAGTTCCTAAGCCAGGACGGATAATTTGATTAATTACCATTAAAAGCGTCAGTTTGTAAAGCCGACCCCAGAACCGTAGACACAGGATGACCTAGTGAGAGAAAACTCATCTTAGCCCCTCAGGGTCTGTGGTCCACCTTCTGGCGACCAGATTTTAACATTGGTAAAGCGAGACACCATTGACCGGGGGTGGGGGGGGGGGTTCTCGATTAAAAATTGGGTCTATCTCCCGCTGTTCCCTAGCTTGTCGTGCATTCTTTCCAAAAATCGGGACTTTTTTTAAATGATGTGGGACAAATTGTTAAAAAGCGGGACGTCTGGTCACCCTAATTGCTTATCCCTGGGACATTATTTGCCCAGGAGCTAGTTTCAGGATGGCCTGAAAAAGATAGTTAACGCAATCACCAAGCAGAGGAGGGATTCCAGTTTCAAAGCAATCAGCTAATACAGTGAGCAGGGGACATTTCAGTCTAAATCCCATCTATTCTTGGATGCCAGGATGACTCAGCAGGTTAAGCGCTAGTCTTGCAGCTCCGGATTCCGAGTATCAAATCCCGGCCCTGGCCCATGGGGACCCATATGCTGAACTGGGATGTGTCCCCATTTCAGCTACTGCTCCAGGCGTGCTTCCCATGTGGGGGACCCCTGGCTCTCCGGGATGAACCCCCGCCCAGTTCCTGCCCTGCAGAGCCCCACGCCCACCTGTGGAATGAAACTATGTAGAAAACTAATGATGTACAACTACAGAGACTGCTCTGGGCCCTCCCCCTTCTCTATGTCTGTCTCTGTCAAAAATAATAAAAATAAATATTTTAAATCCCATCTATTCTTGATTAGAAGGAATGATTAAAATAGAAACTAAAAAAGGCAGCACAAAGGTTAGGGGGTTTCAAGAGGGGCTGTCATTTTCCCCTATCAAGTTTATCTCTCTTTTTACTCAATCTTCTTTACATGTCTTTTGTAAGATTTAAAAAATTTCTCCAGAAAGGTCTTACACATATTTTGAAACTTAAGTACCTTATAATTTTTGCTTGATATTTTGAATGGCATATTTTTAAATTATGGATTTTAATTGATTGCTAATGACTTATAGCAAAGGTTTTGATTTCTGTAAGTCCATTGAAAATGTACCTGTAATTATTCTGAACCATTATTAGTTGTAAGCATGTGTGTGTTTGGATTTTTCTATTCAGACAGTCCTATCAATTACAAATGTTAAAAATGTTGCCTCTTCCTTCCAAAATCTATGCCTTTTGTTTCTTCTCCTTTTTCTACTGAATTAGCTAAAACTTTCTGTATAGTCCATTATTGTCTTGTTTCTGACTTTAAAGGGAAAGGCTTTAGAATGTTGTCATTAAGTATCATGTTTCTTGATTCATTTTTGGAATATACTGTATATTAATGTAAAAAAATTTCCTTCTATTCCTAATTTGTATTTTTTTAAGATTTACTTTATTGTTTTTGTCAGAGACAGAGAGAGACAGATACAAAGAGAGACAGAGAGAAGGGGGAGGGCCCAGAGAGGTCTCCATAGTTGTAAGTCATCAGTTTTTCACATGGTTTCATTCCACACAGGTGGGCGGGGGCTGCAGAGGGCAGGAACTGGGCTGAGGGCCTCCTGCATGGGAGGCACGCCCCCTCAAACCAGGGGCCAAACAGGGGGCAAGAACCGAACTGGGGGCCTCCCGCATGGGATGCATACCCCAGTTCAGCATATGGGTCCACACAGAACAGGGCCGGGGCCAGGATTCGATTCTTGGTCTCTGAGGCTGCAAAGTGAGCACTCAACCCACCGAGCCATCCCAGCTTCCCCTGTATTTTATCAAAATACATTTAAACTAATGTATTTCTTCAGCTTTTAGGATAGTTATGTATTTTTTTATCTTTTATTCTATTAATAATTATGATAGCCAGCCTCCAAGATGGTCTCCAGTAATCCCCACCTGCTGGTAGTCTCATGTGTGTGTAATTGCCTCCCATTAGTGTGGGCTGGACCTGGTAGATGTGATGTATGTCATCTCTGAGATTAGGTTAAAAACGATTTTTCTGTATCATAAAATGAATTAGTTTTCTGTCTTATGCTGTTTTAGAAACAGTTTGTACAGGAGAAATGATCTGTTTATTAAAGGTTTAGTAAAACTCGTTTGTAAAATTATCTGGGTTTGGTGTCATTAAAATGAAAATTTTTAAAATTACCAAGCCAATATCTTACTTACTGATCATTCTTCTTGGTTCTTTTTTTGGTCTGTTATATTTTTCCAGAGTGTTGCCCATTTTATTGACATTTTAAAACTTGGCACCATAGGGGATGCCAGGTAAGCTCAACAGGTTGAGCACTAGTTCTGCAACCACGAAGTCCAGGGATCGAATCCCAGCCCTGGCCTGTGAAAACCCATATGCTGAAGTGCTACACAATTGCAAACCACTGGGATGGCGGTAAAGGTTCTCGCCTCCCATGCGGACCCCAGTTTAGTTCCCACCCTGTTCAGCCCCACCTCCACCTGTGTGCAATGAAGCTGTCACAACTAATGATGTGCAACTCTGGAGACCTCTCTGGGCCCTCACCCTTCTTTCTGTCTCTCTTGCCCCCTCTTTCACCTCCTGTCAAACAATAAAATAAATCTTAAAAACAAAGAACAACTTAGGACCATAAATTTGTTCATATTTAGCATCTGTAAATTTTTTAAATCCTTAAGTATCTATGGTTATGATCCCAAAAATTGTTTGCTTATACTTTTCTCTTGATGATTCTTGCCATAAATTTGACTATTTCATTAAACTTTTCAAAAAAATCAGTTTTTTATTTTAAGACTATCTATTGTTTCTTAGTATCCTATTTTACTTAATTTTAGTTTTATAATTACTATTTTCTCCATTCTACTTTCTTTGGATTTATTAATACTTTTACTTTTTCTTTACCATCTCAAAAGCAATATTTAACTAACTTATTTTTTAATGTCTTCATATCTAATAAATATGTTGAATGACCCACTTTAAGTAAAAACCTATTTTCTCACTGCTTCTGCCTGATTTCAGACCCAGACACTGCTGCTTTAGGCCTTCTCACTATTTGTCTTTCTGTTCCACTTCTGATCCACAAATGTTTATCTTGTCTTTGAGTATGGCTACATCTGGTTTATTTCCTCATTTTGTATTTTGCCTATTACTAGTAGCATTTGATC
This sequence comes from Craseonycteris thonglongyai, assembly GCA_004027555.1. Taxonomy (NCBI): domain Eukaryota; kingdom Metazoa; phylum Chordata; class Mammalia; order Chiroptera; family Craseonycteridae; genus Craseonycteris; species Craseonycteris thonglongyai. The sequence goes on along the minus strand of PVKE010023923.1, from coordinate 2,209 downwards.
AAAGATGGTGATTAGAGCATCAACTTACAACATGACCTTGACAGAAATCTCCAGCTAATTCTTGTACCAAAGAATTAAAAGCCTAATCTACATGGAAAAAATTCACACTCATGGAAAGGGTAAAGATGCTCCAACTTAAAATCTGTTTGTAGGCCTGCAACTTTTAATGTTGGCCCATATATTATTCTTAAGTAGGCTGACCAGACATCCCATTTTAAGTGGGACAGGAAACAACATTACTGTCCCATTTCAAAGGATACAGATGGTCAGCGTACTGACACCTTGAATTTAACCCAGTAAGACTAAGCTGACAATACGTACCTTTTGAAACAGGACAGTATCATTATTTTCTATCCCATTTAAAATAGGATGGCTGGTCAGCCTATCTTAAGTTGCGTGGGGGTGGAGGTGGTGGTGAATCTGTAGCCTTGCCACTAGTGATGTGCCTAATAAAAAGAAGTGGCAGTGGCTTCTCACCACACAGGATTCAACCTCAGGTGAGCCACTGCTTAACAATCCCTTTGTCTATTGGTATCATCCTCCTCTGAGGTCTCCAGTCAACGGAAGAGTTTACATATGATTTATAAGTTAACATATATTTGAAATATTAGAACAAAGTTCCAAAGATCACCTGACCCTTAAACTCAGAAGGATATGAACCCTGATTAGGAGTACATGGTAACGTGGCTGTGATGGAAATGGGGCTACACTTAAAGCCATTGAATAAACACCACTGTCAGTAATACTGTAATACCCATATATGGTGCCAGGTGGGTACTAGACTTACACTATATAAATGTAAATTATATAAATGTCTAACCACTATGCAGTATACCTTAAACACTCAATAAAATAATATTGTATGTTAACTGTAATTGAAAACAAAAACACTATGCACTCGGCCTTCCAGGCTATTGCCCTGAGGATAATGTGGGCATCACAGCCCCTAGAGATTGGATCCATGCCGCCCCCAGTCTTCCTTCACCACTGCTGCCTTCCTGTGACACGCTTCTTTTAGCTCTTTATATGTAGCCTGCTCTGTCACGTCAGGACCTTGGCACTTGCTCTCTCTTCTTCCCGGAATATCCCTCCGCTCACTCATTTCCCCTCCTTGCTTGCCTAAGTCCTACTCAGTCAAGCTCTCAAGTCCTTCCCTAATGTTCTGACAGATTGAGGGAGCCCCACTACATTTCCTTTGCAACACCCTTTCATTCTTTTGCCACAGCTCTAATCACAGTGTATCTCGATTGATTTTCTTCTCCTTTTAGACTGTAGAATTGGGTAGGCAGTGGGGTCATGTGTGTTCTGTTAACATTATATCCCTAGTGCCAAGTCCAAAGCTGGCATACAATGGAGACCCAACTTACTGAAGAATGAATGAATGAATTGCTTCTTTTATGAATAAGTGTAGAAAATTACCTATGGGCTCCATGCTTTAATCCGAAACATGAATTGTTAATAAAGACATTTCAGACAACTGTGGCAGGTATGGGGGAGGTATACCTGAGAGTGACTTATCCCAAAGTGGGCTTTTCTGAGTCCCTAAAGGGATGGAGCATTGGTTCTGGGTTCTTTGTGAGGACCCTCTACTTCTTCTTTACATTGCCTGTCCACTCCACTTTGGGACGTACCATAATGTAACCACTCTACTAAAATCTCAAGACCCTCTTCTGAACACCTAACCCATCCCCATATTGTTGCTGGGCTATTTGGAGCCAGTGTGAGAACTGGCGTCTGTCTACCTGCAGGAACATGTCCAGGAGCCCTGCACCCGGACATCACCGGCTGAGCCCAACAAAACCACAAGTGCTGCCGAGTGTCTCACTTACCATTTCCAGGTACCAACAAGGTGTAGAAAGAAGAACAATAAATGATCATTTTAGTAGACCAGATAAACAAAAAAATTATATTTGAAATTTGTGACAATAATCACATTCCCCAGTCAGATCTGTTTCCTCCTTAAAGGGGCAACGTAGAAAATTTACATATCAAAGCTCAGGAGGGTTTCTAATCTCATTCTCTGAGTTGGAGGCCAGAGAAACAGCTCCTTGACATCTCTGTTCTTTCTTTTGAAACCTTTGGGGACAGCCTAGAGCAGGGGTCCTTAAACCCCACAGGTCAGACCTGCACAGTTTCCTAAACCCCCAGGCTAGACCTGTCCAGTTCCCTAAACCCCCCAGGCCAGACCTGTCCAGTTCCCTAAACCCCC
>PVKE010023922.1:0-24231 GCA_004027555.1 Craseonycteris thonglongyai | reverse complement strand
GTCTTCAGTGCATAGTTATTTCTATTTTACTTTTGACAGATAGAGAGAGAGACAGAGACAGAGACAGCTAGAGAACCGAACTGTGGGAACTCCGCAGTTCAGCACGTGGGTCCTGCCTGGGCCGGAGCCGGGATTCGATCCTCGGTCCTCATGGCCTCAAAGCGAGCGCTCAACCCGCTGAGCCGTCCCGGCTTTCCCCCCAGTTCAGTTCTTGCCGGGACCTATGTGGGAGGCTCCCGGCCCAGTTCCTGCCCTGCGCAGCCCTGTACCCGCCTGTGGAGTGAAACTATATGGAAAACTAATGTCAACTATGGAGACTGCTCTGGGCCCTCCCCCTTCTCTCTGTCTCTGTCTGTCTGTCTGTCTGTCTGTCTCTCTCTCTGTCAAAAAACAATAAAAATAAATCTGAAAAAAAAAAATGAGCTAGTAGATACAAAGAACATGTTGGTGGTTGCCCGGTAAAATTGGTGAAGGTAGTCAAAAGGTACAAACTTTCAGTTATAAAATAAGTAAGTCATGGGGATATAATGTAGAGCATGGCGACAATATAATGAACAATAATACTATATTGTGCATTTGAAACTTGCCGAGAGAGTAAGTCTTAGAAGTTCTCATTATGAGAAACAAATTTAGCAACGGTGTGTGGTGATGAACATTAATTAAACGTATTGTAGTGATCACTGCCATTTGTACAAATATTGAATTATTATGTTGTACACCTGAAACTAATATAAGATTTTATGTCAATTAAACTGCAATTTAAAAAAAGAAATGATGGGCACATAAGAATAGGCATATGAGATATATAAAAATCCATAACAAGAGCAGCAGAGTGGGTATGACAGGCAAGCAAGTACTGGAAGGCGTAAAAAGTCTAACATTCTCTTTTGAAGTCCTGGAAACAAGTTAACCTTTTCTTGAAGACATTCCCTGAACAGTTAACAATCTTTCTGGCCTTCTTGTGTGACCCAAAGCTTTTGTATATGCATTTGCCTCTTGGGGAAATATTCTAACAGTTGCTACAATCAATCATTATTCAGTATCAATGCAAACCCCAAAATCTCTTGTACAAATAGCTCACTCAATCTTCAATCTGGTACTACACCTAGTGGATTACAGGACATAGTCAGCTGTACATTCTGAACATTTTTATTTCAATCCTGATATTTGCAAAATCAAGTTCATTCCTTTCCCTGCCTGGCCCACAATCTTAGTTGTAACCCACATCTGTTCCTGAAAGGTTCATTTTTCTTGTCTCCCAAGATTAAAATCTCAAAGCCTTCGGACGTCTCCTGCACTTTGCCCCTCCCACAGGACCAGTGACATGCTTAGAAGATGTCAGTCCCAGACTAGGCACTCAAACTTGTTGCTGAAGGAAATGAGTCAATTCAATGAAAAAATAATTAAATTAGCTGTTCCTTGAAATAGCTCCTTTCTATTCCCCATTCCATTTAACATGCCCTCCTCTTTAACATCCCTCCGCAAATACTAGAGACTTTCATATGCCAGGACTGACAGGGGATATAGCAGCGAACAAAATCACAAAAACACACGCTTTTCTGTAGCTCATGTCCAAATGGGGAGAAGCAGGAATTAAACAATTAAATAAAAGATATGTGAGTCCATAGTCCCTTATCTGAAAATCTTAATCAAAAAAGGTCCTAAAAACTGAAAGTTTTTGCTTAATTCATTGGTTAACTGAACATGAACTGAACTGACGTAAGACTATGTAGAATCTGCATTTATTTCATTTTGGGAGAGATACCTAAAACAGCTCGGTTGTCACATGGTATATAGTGCAGGCATTATAACATCGCTACATAAATCGTCTCTGCTCAGGCTACCCTGACAATTCCACAGAACTGTACTTTCTCCAGGTTCTGGAGGCTAGATATCCACGACCAAGGTGCTGGAAGGGTTGGTTTCTGGTGAGTGCTTTCTTCTTGGCTTGCAGACTATGTCTGCACACGGCCTGCCTTTCTTCTGCCCCTGTCTGCTCTTAAGGATCTCTTCCTCTTCTAATAAAAATATGGGCCTTAACACATTAGAAACCCATCCTTAGAACCTCATTGAACCGTAATTACCTCCTGAGAGCTCCTCATTTAAATACAACCACCAGGGATTAGGGCTGCAGTATATAAATTCCGGGGAGGGAAGTGGGAACACAATTCAGTCTGTAACAATCACCCTTCCAAAATCCGAATTAACCCCACTTGACTCTTAGAGTTTTGCACAGGGTACTCTAAAAATGGTAGTACCCTGGTAGATAGCTGGAGGTACATGGAGAAGAGTTTAAGCAGAGTGCTGGCGGGCATGCAATTTGAAGTACACCCATCAGAGAAAGTTGCTGCACAGGGGATATCTGAGCCAAGGCCTGGAGGAGGTAAGGGAGTGGGTCACATCTGAGAGAACAGCATTCTAGACAGGGGAACAGCAAGTTCAGAGATCCTTAGATAAGAACAGAGCAGTATAGTTGATAGACAGGAAGGCTGTCAATGTGACTAAATTGGTGAGCTAAGGGAAAAGGAGTAGATGGGACAATGCAGAGACAAATCACCTAGGGCCTCACTGACCATTGTAATGAAATTTGGCTTTTAAGGAAGTGAAATGAGAAGGCAGTGGAGTCAATGTTCTCCCCCCTTGAATCTGAGACAGCCTTCTAACTTGTTCTTTCCAAGAGAATGAGAAAAAGGTGACAGACAGCCTGGGAATCCCCTACCCAGACATATAAGAGCATCTGAAGCTTCCCCTTCCTCTCTTCTAGAAGCTGGATTCTAGGTAGGGAATCTGACAATGGTGAGACCATCAGGCTATAGGAAAGCCCGATCTAGCCTCATGGAAAGGCCACATGCAGGAGAAAGAAGGAATCCCACCAACAGCCAGAACTGAGGCCCCATATCTATTACCCAAGGTCTTGAGCCATCTTCAACAGTTCATGACCTTTGCAGTCATACCAGCTGAGACCCCCGACACTGTGGAGTGGAGACAAGTCTTTGCCTTTGTTTTCTGTCCAAATTTCTAACCTCGGAAGCTTGGACAAATAAATTCTTTTACACCACTAAATTTGGGGGTAGTTTATTACATAGCAATTATTAACTACACTGAAACTGGTATTAGACCAGGTGGTGAGGATACATCTGAAGAGCAGGTAGGACACTGCTAATGAAGGCTAGCAAGGCACTGATGAACTTATCACTGGAGCCTGGAGAGAAGGCAGCTTGGGGAACACTGGTGCTTGCAATGATAGGAAGAAAGAAAATGTATCTGATGAACTTGCGAAACCAAATGTGATCATTGGCTTCATTTTGCTGCCTGGGACTAATCACAAGAAAAGAAAGATGAACGGAAGTATTCAAGCATAATTTAGAGGAAATTGTTCAATCCAGGACTTGCTAGATTGGAAAATAAAACTTACTGTCATTTTTGCCTCTCCAGGCAGAAAAAAAAATACTCTCAAAGAAAGAAGCAGTCTTAGGGCAAAGATCTAATCCAGAGTCTATTAGTACCATGTGCTCTCCGGTGAAAGATCAAATCCAGCGTGTAGCAGCAAGAATCCTCATTAAGACCAGGGGAAGAGGGGAAAGCCGGGACGGCTCAGCGGGTTGAGCGCTCGCTTTGAGGCCACGAGGACCGAGGATCGAATCCCGGCTCCGGCCCAGGCAGGACCCACATGCTGAACTGGGGAGTGCCCACAGTTCGGTTCTCTAGCTGTCTCTGTCTCTGTCTCTCTCTCTATCTGTCAAAAGTAAAATAGAAATAAATATGCACTGAAGATAAAACAATTACTCTCTATAAATATTAAAAAAAAGATATTAAAAAAAAAAGGCCAGGGGAAGATGTAACACAGTGCCTCATGACTCTGTCAGTAAGACAAAAACGGGTCTGAAAATCCCAAGGGCTTTTCCTACAGTGTTCTGACTTGCAGCCTGAGTAAAGAGGAGCCTGTCATAGGAGTTTTGCAGGTACGTCTTTCTCTCAGAAAAGAAGCCTTGGTAAAATCCATAGGAAGCTCCCAAGATTGCTAAGAAAATTGTACTAAAAAAAGTACCACCAGCTAAACAAAAGGGAGAACACAAAAGTTCTCTAACTCTCCATGAGCAGGAAGCAGCCTTCTCAAGAGCTAACTGCTAACAAGAGCTATTCTACTTCCATGGAAAGAGTAGAAAGAATCAGAGCAGGAGCTTTTAACTTTCCAGCCAGCCCCACTGAGGTGCAGACTTAGGAATGCAAAGCTCTTCTTGGATAGCTCAGCCCTGTATCATAAGAGGAATCAACCAGCGGAAGGTAGATCAGATGTCGAAATCATAAGAAATAAAAAATTATTGTTTGTTGTTTTTTCTTAAGCCACTGGGTCTTTTCTTGTGTTCTTTGATGGGTTGGTTTGTTTTATTAATACGGGCAGGGCAGGTAATTGACAACAGATAACTGAAGCATCCTGGTCCCTGTGTTGTGTTGAGGAGGGGGAGGGGGTTAAACGGAGTAATAAGAGAAACAGCTCTTGCAATAATCCCATCAGACATGACAGTGGCTTGAATCCAGGTGACAACAGGGAAGGTGGTGAGAAGGTCAGATGTGGGACATATGAACAGTAGTTCGAAAGCAAAACTAAACGGCTTAGTGGCAGATTAACATGACTCCAAGATTGACCGATGGACTGTCTATGCAACTAATAGAACGGAACTGCCATCAAGTGAAATAAGACAGTGAGGGAAGCAGTTGAGGGCGTGAAGTCAGGAATCCAGTAAGTACTAGAAATCCAACCAGGGATGTTAAAAAGATGGTTGGATGTCTGAGTCTGAAGTTCAGAGGGAGGTCATGACTAGAGATATAAATGTATGAATCATCAGTATACGAAGATTAAAAGCTATGAGATGGAATGAGATCACCAAGGGAGTGAGTAGAGACAGAAAAAAAGCCTAAAGACTGAGAACTCCTGTATTTAAAAGGTTAGGGTAGGAAAGCCGGGATGGCTCAGTGGGTTGAGCGCTTGCTTTCAAGCCCCCGAGGATCGAATCCCGGCTCCGGCCCAGGCGGACCCACATGCTGAACTGGGGTGTGTTTCCTGAATGCAGTGAGGCCCCCAGTTTAGTTCAAAAATAAAAAGAAATAAAACAAAAACAAAAAAATAAATAAAAGGTTAGGGAAATAGAGAAGCAGCGAAGGAGATGAGTAGGTGCTGGTGAGGTAAAAGCAGTAAGGGAGCAGGGGTGGGGGTCTGTTAACCAAATGAAAAAGCCTCGGGCATGGCGCAGAGGAGGAAGACCAGGCCCTGACCCCTGCACTTAACTGGGGGTTCCTGGGACCTCTCAGAAGCACATGCTCAGTGGAGCAGTGCGGGTAACAGCGTGGCTGGTCCAAGAGAGACACTGAAGGAGGGGACCAGAGTTGACTTTGAAAGTTTCCATAAAACAAGGACAGGAAAACCAGGTAGTTGCTGGAGAAAAACATGAGGTCAAGAGACTAGGTTTTATGTTTTTTAATGGGGAAAAAACTTATAGCATGGCTGTATAACGACGGGAAGACCCATAAGGGAGAGAAAAATCACAATGATGGAGGGAGAGAACGAATTATTAAAGCAATGCCCTTGATGTGTTAGGAATGAGACTACATACGTGAAAGGCTGCCATGAGTTTATGACTAGTTCCCTTATCTCTGATTTGTCTCTAATTCAATAAATCCTACTGCAAACTAATTTCCCTGAAATATTGTTTTTATTATAATATCCTAACATTGCTTTTGCTATGTTACTTGGGTTTTCTACCTGTTTGACATTCTTCAGCTTCCCCGTCTAGCTGTTGAATGATCTGACCGACTCCCATTGAAGTCAGTACAGGTCAGCTATGCAGCCAGCCCTCGCGTGGGCAGGCGGGACACGCTGTAGAGGCAAAGGGGAGCCAAATGCATTCATGTAAAGGAGACCATCATTCTGTCTGAGCAGTAGAGGCGGGCAGCAAATGTGGTAGAGGGTGAATGGACCAGGACACAGGAAGGCTGGCAGGAGTGACAAGGTATGGCAGTGAAAGGAGGTGTGACTTGGATCTGAGGCTGGAAGAAGAGACAGGCTGCAAAGGGGACCCCAGCCCACGAGCCTGGCTGGAACCCATCTCCCCTCAACCTGGAAGCCCCCATAGCAGCCAGAGTCTGTTCTTTACTGTCCACCTCCCCCCCTCCCCGTCACACACACTTTGTCTTAAGCACAAGGAGCCAGGTAACCAGAAACCAAAAGTAGTGTGTGGGCCATAGGGCTGAACTAGATTGGAAATCTTCAAGTACAGGCACCCACGACTTGTCAAGGTCTGTAGAGGCACAGAGAGTTCCAAAGAAACAATTTTCAGATCTACTATTGTCACAGGAACCCCCCCCTTTTTTTTTTTTTAAGGGTTATTTTTATTGTTTTTGACAGAAAGAGAAAGAGCTACAGAGACAAAGGGGAGAGCCCAGAACAGTCTCCATAGTTGCACATCATTCATTTTTCCACATAGTTTCATTCCACAGGTGGGCGGGGCTGCACAGGGCAGGAACTGGGCTGGGGTCTCACCACGGTGAGAACTGAACTGGGGGCACTCCCCAGCTCAACATATGGGTCCACTCGAACCGGGGCCGGGATTTGATCCTCGGTCCCTGGAGCTGCAAAGTGAGCGCTTAACACACTGAGCCATCCTGGCTTCCCTGGAACCCCTTTTGTGAGTGATATGCCTGAAATGTGCCTGAGGCAAGCAGATTTTTAGCAAGCTCTTATTTCAATCTTCCCCTTTCCATACTCTTCTCCCATTTTTCAAAAAACAAAACAAAACAAGAAAGAAAGAAAGAAAGAAAGAAAGAAAGAAAGAAAGAAAGAAAGAAAGAAAGAAAGAAAGAAAAAGAAAGAAAGAAAAAAGAAAACAAAAATTTTCTCTACCCATCCAGAATCTTACCATGTGCCAAATAAAGGGGCATTTTGAAAAACATTGATATTAGAGAAATCCTTTTTTAATGAAAACATTGATACCAACACTACCCATGTCTACATCTATGATATACATTTCCAATATAGTTTGGTTTTATGCCTCACAATTACTTATCAAAAGTTAATGAGTTATTTTGGTAAATTGCACACTAAATAAATTAAAGTAACATAAAGGCTAGTTTTTAACAATCAAATGATTAATTTAAAAAGTTCAATTTAAATTTATGAACTTATTTCTGCTGCTGAGGAGGAGGGAGAAGAGCAAAGAAACTGAGCAAAATATATTTGTAAAATTGTTCACTGTAAAATGCTCAGTTGAAGAATAATTATTTGAAAGTTTAGAGGTCAGTGCTAAGGGTGTGCAAAGGGTATTTTGTTCTCTAGTTTCTACTGGAAGGCACTCGGACCACGTGCCCAGTGAGGAGATGACACAAAAGACCCTGGAACTACTTTCAAGTCACTGTCATAAGCAGAGCTTCCCGCTTGCCCCCCAATCTTACCACCATTCCGTTTTCCTCTCCTGGGACCATTTTCAGTTTCAATTCCTGTAAGTGACAAAATACCAGTACTTCCTGTCACTCTCCTATCTTCTCTGCATTCTGTCAGCACTTGAAGGAAATTTACCACTTGGAGAAAATACAACTATGTATTGTTAGAACATGATCAGCTAATGGCATTCAGAGGTATTTTTTGTCCATTTCTATGTGGTCAATATACAGTCTTCTGCCCTGCTAAAAATGACTGCCAAGACACCTGTAGACTCTCAGTGGGCTAGAACGCTGGAGAATATATTCACACAAATACGCTGCCTCCTGCTATAAAATGTGCACAAATAATATTGTTGAATTGAACTAAGATCAAAGAGCTTCTTATTTCCTATTTCTGATTCCAGCACTGAATGACATTTTTTTAAATAAAAATGATACCAATTCTTTGACACAAAGCAAAATAACAAATAGCAATAAACATAATAGTTATAGAGTTATAATAGTTAATTAGTAAAATTCACCATTAAATCGTCAAGACCACATTCCAGTACAAGCTAAAACCCCAAGCGTTCTCCAACTCTTCTATAGAATTTTTCCATCCAATCCAATCAAATAGGGTAGCAGCAGGCACTTCACCAACCAATGGTCAGTCTCATGCAGTAGTCTGTAATCAGCGGGTAAGTAAATCTCAGAGCTAATACTGAGCCAAAGAAAGAAGCTGGCTCTTGCCAACCCTCATACCATAAAGCCTTCTGAAAGAAGACTTCCCAAACAGTGGATCACACCACCTCAGTTGTGACATAATAGGAAAGTCTGCCTCCCTGATCTCCCCATAAACCACAGGCTTCTCCTTGAATGGATGAACAGAAAGGTAGATCAATAGACACAGACACATAGCTCAGTCCACATTAGCCTACTGTCCGGCTCTATCATCAAAAACTGATGCAAATTAGGCAAATGTGTTCATTCAGGAACCACAAACGACATTTTTCCAAAGAACCAAATACATCTAGACACTCATGCGAATATTATTTGATCATAAAGGTAATCTTTAAATATATAATTAATAATGTCAATCGCAAAAGTACCATATGAGCATTACTTTAAAGACAACATTCTATCATAATACTTTGCATCAAAATTAAATAGTGGTTGATTGTCAATGCCAAATTGTGGGAAGCGTTTCTATGGAAGTAATATCATAATTCATAAATACCAGTGATCTTAAATCTGTCTGGGTTCAAATCCTGGCCTATCAAGTAGCTGTAACTTTGGGAAAGTTATTGAATTACTCTATGCTTCCATTTCCTCAGCTATAAAATATAGTCCCTAATACCATGTAAGTTTATTATGACAACTTTTAAAAATACATACTTATTTGAAACGCTGAGGTACATAATAAGAACTCAACAAACTAGCTAGTATTGGTATTATTTCCCATAATTCAAGTTGTGGTTCTAAAGATAGTACTTTCTATATTATCAGTAACTAAGCCTCAAAGGAATGCTTATATAATCAACAAAATTTAACAGTAAGGAGAGGAAGAAAAGAATATGAATAAAAGGACAGTCTTCTAAGCTTCAAAATGTTTTAAAAACTATTGTGGATCCAAGATCCATTTTAAAAGCTGATTAGAATTATGGGTATTTTTCCTTAGAAAAAAATCCACTTATACACAAATTTCAGCTCTTCATTTACAGCCTTTCTGAGGTCAACTGAGAGCCAGCCAACCTGAGATGGAGAACTTTTCAGGGTTTAAAATTCTCCAATAATCAAACTCTAGCTCAATAAACTTTAAACCACTGTTTTTCTCCATCCTCCAAACAAGGTCATAAACATGCTTTTCATTAACAAACATTATGTCTTATGATACAGCTGCTGACATTGATATATTCGTCACATAGATTAAAACAGTAAATACCCAATTGTTTTTCTGTAACCCATCAGCAATCTGTAGGAAATTTCCAAATTCCAGAACTATAGCTTCACATCATTTTTTGGTGTCCCCATTGCAAATCAGCCGAGAGCAGTGAGTCCAAAAGTTTGGAAACACGCTGCCACCCAGAAGTTTCCCACCAGCGGCCAACCCAACCCCTCTCTAGTCCCTCTGATGCAGAGCAGATGGTACTATAGGAGGTCACGCTGAGTCTGCCTAAAGCTTTGAGAAAACAGAGGGAGAAACCGAAGGCTAGGACATTAAAACACAGTCATAAACGTTCAGAACTTCACTGAGATGTCTTAACTTTCTAAAAGTAAAATTTAAAAGCTTTCGTCACTTTTTAAATCTAAAATAGCTAATGCTCTGTCTTCGGTCCTTTCCTTTATATATCTTTACATGCTTTCTTTATACCTTCTCCCTCTGCCTTGCCCACCCCACTGCTTTTTAATAAAAGGACAGAAGTTTAAAATTTAATGTACAAAGGCTGGCCAGAAAGTATCCAAGCCATGCAATAAGAAAAATAGAGGCATTTATGGCTGGCCTTTTTCAGGACAGCCCTTGTATATTGTACTTTGGTGCAAGGTAGCACAGTTCACCCTACAACCTCTGCACAGCGGGACGTTGTAACCATCCCGTGTCATAACATTAGAAAGTAACTTGAAGAAAGAAAAAAAAAAGGAAAACAACTAGTGACAAGCACTTTACTTCGTTTTAAAACTGGTGACTCACCCTATTTAAGAATCTGGAACCAGCATCATTTAAGAATAACCTTGCTTTTACATATGTTGAAGTTAACACAATCTTAAATGCATAGGATTACATCGTTAAAATCAAATTAAAAAATCATATACACTCGCAACATGTAGTCTCAATAGCACTTGAAACGATTATCAGGATTTGCATTTAAGGCCACCTTGAATAGCAATTTGATTGCAATACAAGTCTCTCAACATGTTTTCCACGTTTCTAATACTGCTTTCTAAGGGCGACGTGTCTTGTCCAGGGTTGGACCCAATCATATAGACCCAGGCCTGATGGCCAAACGGGGGACCATTCCTGCAAAATCCTCTCCCTAGGAAGACAAGTGTCCTGATCAAAGACGAGGAGGGTAATTTGATTTTGCAAAGGTAGAGACAGTAGCGCGCAGGCTCACACGTACTGTTGCACAGGCAGGAAGTCCGGGACGGGGCAGGGAAGAAGCGGGGGCGCTGCGGTACCTTTCCTGAACTTTCCGGGCTTGTCTGGCTGTGGAACTCAGCGCTCTGAGTTGCCAGACCTCGTGTTCTGGCGCCGGCAGATGGGCAGGGGTAGCCAGGTGCACGTCCTTGCTCCAGCCCGCAGGAGTCTCGCTGGAAGCCGGCCACACGCACGGAGGGGAGCGCACTGGCGAGCCCGCGGGACCCGCAAGTGGACGGGCAGCGTGCGCTCCTGTGGACGCGGAGGATGGCGAGGAGAGCCCAGGGGAGAAATAAAAGGGCCCGAAGGGGGAAAACCCTCTGCACAGCGCGCAAAAGCGAAAACCGAAGTCACGGTAAGTCAAGTGTTCCCCATAAGAAGGCGGGGCGGCCGGCTGCCAGCCGCTGGGGGGGAGGGGGAAAGAGGGTGGGTCCAGCTGGGAGGGGTCCAAAGCGGAGGCTTTCGGGGAGAAGTCTACCACCCTTGCATCCACCGCTGCCTCCCTTCCCCACGTGCAGAAACGGAGCTGTGTACCTCCATCGAGTCCCGGCTGCAGAGTCTCGGAGCGAGAGGCAGCGCAGCGGGCGGGCGCGGCCACCCGGCTCCCTTCCCGATGGGGCTCCGACGGCAGCAAACGAGTCAGCTGGGGTTCCCCTGAGCGCGCTTAACCCAGGGAGTCCCAGCCATCAGCCAAACGAAAAGTGAAAGAGGAAAGAGTAAGGTGCAGAGGCGAAGATGAACGCCCCAGGCGGCGGCTGGGGGAAGGGCGCAGCGGCTCCTGGCCGACGGACTAGCCCAGGTGTCGCTGCTCCCCGCCCCCTGGCCGGGGACGCCCCAGGTTTCCGCCACTGCCAGGAGCAGGGTCTCCGAACCTGGAGGGGTAGCGGGGGGTGGTTGGGGAGCGCTGGCCCTCGGCCTTGACCTGCACCCCCTTAGGTTCCTGCAGAGAAAGATGGTCGGGAGCCCACCCGCCGCGCTCTCGGGGCCGGGCGTGGTGGTGCGGGAGGCTCCCCCGGGGGAGCCTGGGGACCCCGGCGCGGGGCCCGGCCAACTCGCCCGGAGGAAAAGGAAAAATGGATCAGGACGGGCGGCTACTCCGTCCAGAGCAGCCCTTTGGCCCGCTGCGCAGGCTGGAAGAAGCAAGGCTCTGAAGGCTTAACGGAGGGAACGCTGGAAGCAATGAGGCTGTCTGCTGACCCCTTTGCAAGTCTAGTGAGTCGTCGAGTGTAAACATTACACCTGACCCCAAACGGGACCAGTTGGAATGTTATTGCGGTATTTTATAGTTGAAGGAAGGGACTGATTTTGAGGCTGAGCCACACGGAGTCAGCAAGAAAAGGCCGCGTGCCCGGTTTTGGAAGAACCTTGGAGAACCTTGCGCTCATGTGAATCACGGAAAATCCCTAATGGAAGGTGTTTCCCCCAAAGGTTTCAGAGTTACATCATAGAAAAAAAAACAAACAAGACTCCCTGGAGCTAAATAAAACATTAACTCTTTTCCGCATTATATATGTGTTAAAAATACAATAGAAAAATATTAGAAATGACTTAAATATTAAATGTGAATAAAGCTCCACATAAAACCATGCCATATTTTTATGAAAAAGCTGAGCTCTAGATAGTATCAACAAAATAACTGATATAGAACTGTAACAACCATTTTCACAACCATGCAAAATTTTAGTTGGAAATTATTCTAGAAGAGTAAAGCAATCATTTTTTTCTGTCCAAGACAATGCAATGTTGAATGTTCTTTCGATGATGCCAGTAATATCCAATCCAATCAGACTTTTGCACGGCAGTATGTTGAAGCCCTGCTTTGCAGAAGAGCATGGCTGTAAGGGCAGGCCTGCATCCAGATTGGAGGTTGCTGCAAAAGATACAGCAGCCGCAAAAAGACTAAAAGTGTCTCTGTGCATAGCAGTCAGGGGTGGAGAACCGGATCTGTGTTCCCAGCCTCCACTTGGATTGCTACAGAGCTTTGTGGATTCTTGCAAAGTGTACTCCCAGGCCTCCTTCAGCCCCCCTATGGATGCTGCGTGCCCTGCAGCTGGTGGCAGCAATGGATGCCCAGACACTCAGGCAGCTCACTGGTCGCATCCAGCACCTACATGCACAGCCTGATATGGCTGCTGCCACAGAACACATCATGACATCCTAGATCCTGCTGCACTCGGGCTGCCCAGAGAACCAGCGGAATCTGCCTGTGGGCTCCAGAATCTTGTCAGCTGTCTCCAGAGCTGAAGGACAGCAACACACTTTTACTCTGTGGACACCTGGAATGTTCTAAGCTACTGATGAGTTTTCACAACATGCTGAAACGGATGCGAATTTTCTTCATAGAGCCGAGCTTTAAAACACAAGCTGTGTACATAAAATAATAAAAACAACCTACAAATATTAATCAAGCTTCTAATGTATGCAAGTTCTGGAACAAGATAGGCTGATGATACACAACATTTAGTCAGATTGGGGAGATAAAATAACGTAAAGTAAAATGGAAAATGATTATAGCCATAAGATATGCTTTTCTCTACTACTTGCCTGTCAAATATACAGGTCAAATTTGTGTTCTTAATTACCGAAAAAAGTATTTTTGAATTAGTTATATAAGTGCTTGAAATTCAATAAAATTGGGTTTTCGGCATAATTTGTTTTTGTTGCACTGCACACAAACAGAAAAGTTTAATATATATGCAACTTGTATTTTAGTTGCCACAGGCTATTTGGCAAGATATTGAAATTACACCAATGAACAAGTAAATTCTACTGTATAAGTTAAAAGCAAAGACCAAGATTGATGAAATAACTTGAAAATGCCTTAAGATAACTAATAAAATTATAATGTGGAAAGAAGTAAAAATTAAACTCACAGAAGTGACTATAATATTTCTTTGAATTTAAAGAATAAAATTATAGTTTAATAAAATTTTAACATTTGATTTTTCATTCCAAAGACAATGTTTGGCAATTGGGCAGTTGTCTTTAAAATAAATTGCTAATGAAAGCTTTTGAGATGATGTGGAGGAAATTAAAAGTTAGCTCATCTGATTTAGTATCCAAAGTCCATGACTTAGGACCTCATTTATGGTTCTGTTCAAAACAAACCAGAGGTCAAAAACAAATTGATCTTCTGGTCTTTGAAAAACATGACCCAGGACACCTCAAGTTTTCATATTGGTTAAAGTGTACATGAAATGTAGCCTTACCTCAAGGTTGCTCCCCACCTCTGACTATTTGGTGGTCCTGACAGGAGAGGAATGCACACTCTTTGTCTTGAAGAATACTCAAGTTTTCAAGCACTTCTTAAGTTGATGCTTTTTCAGAGTTGTAGCGGTACTAGTAAATATTTCTGTAGTTTCCACAGTGTGCCTCAGGTGCTTGCTAAGCATAAATATTAACCCATTAAACCCTCACAGCAACACTATGAGATATGAGCTGTTATCTCCATTTTATAGATGGAAAAACCAGGTCCAGAGAAACTACACAACTTGTCTAAAGTCACATGCAATTGAGTGGCCCATCAAGGATTTGAACTCAGGTTGTCTGGCTTGAGCACACCTCTAATTCTGCTGCCTCTAAATTGACAACCACCTACCACTGCTTCTAAAACAAAGCATTCTGCGGCAGTCTCTCAATCCTATTGTGCTTGCTCCAGAGTAATTTTAATCACCACTAGGGAGGAAACTCAACAGTTTCCTTGAATTTCTGCGTCCTGACCTCACTGTGTGTCTGTAATGAAGCTGCCCCGGGGTGTTACAGCTGCCCTACAAACATAGGCTATTTGCATAACGAACATACGTTAGCTGAATAAAGTGACTGACAAAAGTCTGGCAGAAGTAGGAACAGCTGGTGGATTCTGGCTGGTTCATCCTTATTAGAGATGGGTGATTTGGTTTGAACTGAAGTTTAAGAGGAACCCATGGAAAACCAGGGGAAAGGACACCTAGTTTCAAGCTGGAGATGAATTTTTAAAAATAAAATAATAAATACTTAATTCTTTTCTTATTATTTTTTAAGTTAAATTTATTGGAGTGACAGGTTAATAAAATTATGTAGGTTTCAAGTGTACAATTCTATAATGCAGTGATACCTTGGAATCTGAACACCCCAAAACTCGAACAACTTGGAATCCGAACAAAAAAGTCAAGCAAATTTTGCCTCGGAATCTGAACGCCAATATGTTGTTTGTGTGGGACGTATCGACTGTATGGCCTGTAGCTTTATCCGAACACCCACTCATCTTGGAACTTGAACGTTTTGGAACTCGAACAGGGTTCTAGGACAGATTAAGTTCAAATTCCAATGCATCACTGTACATCATCTGTATATTGCATTATGTGTTTACAACCCAAAGTCAAATCTCCTTCCATCACCTATATTTGTAATATATTTTAAAATATATTAAATATTAAATGTTTTGGTACATAATAGGGGAGAAGGGGTTTAAATTAAACCAAGAGATGATGTAATGTGCTAACCATAGTATTCTGGACAGTCTTTTAATTTGACCTTATCAATCAAAATCTACTTCTAATTACCTTACTTAGATTTATAATATGAGCATGCATATATCATAGCTATACATTATATATAATATAATATGAGAGTGTGTTTCTGAGGCTATCTTCTAACCATGCCTTATATTCCAAGCATGCTTTATGTCCTAACTTTAAACAAGAATAGTGTTTAATAGTTTCCTAAAACATACTCTGACAGTTTTCCAAACAAAACAGGTTTCTAAATGAAGCATGGATCAAAGAAGAAATTGCAGAGGGATTATGAAATACTTTGAACTGAATGATAATGAAAACAAAATACATCAAAATTTGAGGAATGCAGTTAATGTAGTTTTTAGAGGAAATGTAAAATTATCAATATTTATATTATAAATAAAAAATCAATAGAATAAGCTTTCACCTTAAGTAACTAGGAAAAAAGAGACAATATACACAAACAGAAGGGAGGCAACAATAGATAAAAGCTAAAATAGAAGAGAAAATCAATGAAAACAAGTTATTTGAAAAGATCAATACAGTTGCTCAATTTCTAGTGAAATTGATCAAGAAAAAAGAGGGAAAATACAAAATTACCAGTATCAACACAATTGACATAAAAGAAAATAAAGAATATTAAAACAACTTTATGGCAGTAAATTTGACAACTTAAAAGAAAGGGACAAATTCATTGAAAGCTACAAGTTACAAAGGCTGATAAACACACACACAAACACACACACAAATAGAGTACTTAAATTAATCTATATCTATTATAGAAATTTAATTTATCATTAAAATTCTTCCTACAAAACTCTAGACTTCCAGAATGGATCCATTAGCAAATTATATTAAACAATTAAGAAAAATAATGCAATCTTATACAAATGCTGTAAGAAAATATAGGAGGAAGAAACACTTCTCAACTTATTTTATAAGGCCAGAATTAGTCTGTCAAAATCAGCAAAGCTATTACATTAAGAAATCTGCAAAAAAATTTTTGAACCTAGCACAAATATTCTTAAAATAGTAACAATTTAACCTAATGAATAAGAAGGATAATACATCAGGAATACAAGGAGATTATCCATGTAATGAATGCAAAGCTAATTTAACGTTTGAAAGCCAATCATTGTAATGTTTAGTATTAACTGAATAAAGGTGGAAAAGGCATTTGACAAAATTAAACATTCAGCCATGATTAAAACTCTCAGCAAACTATAATAGAAATGGAAGGTAACCCTCTCAACCTGATAAAGGGTAACTACAAAAATAAATAAATAAATAAAAATCTACAGCTCATATTTTACTTTATACTGAAAGATGAATGCTTTCCTCCTAAAATCAGCTGCCAGCAAGGATGTCTGCTCTCATCACTTCTATTCAACTGGTACTGGAGATTCTAGACAGTGCAATAAGATAGAAAAAAGAAAAAAAAAAAAGTCTTAAGGAATGGAAAGAAAAAGGTAAACTGTTTTTATTCACAGACAATAAATTCCTGAGGAACCTGCCAGAAAATTTTTTAGAATTATAGATGAATTTAGCAGGGTGCAGGCTACAAGATAAATATATAAACATAAATTATATTTTTGTATACACCAATGAATTATTAGAAATTTAAAATATGTTTAATATAATTTGCAAAAATATCCAACCTAAAATACCCAAGCATAAATTTAACAACATGTACTCTGAAAACCATAAACTATTGCTGTGAGAAACTGATCTAAATCAATGGTTGACAAACTATGGTTTGCAGCTTTTGGCCGGTTTTGTTTTAAGAAGACAGCCACACCCATTAGTTTTATTTGGGTATGGCGGCTTTTGCACTTGAGAAATTGCAACAGAGACCATATAATTTTAAAAAGCTTACGATATTTACTACCTTTCCCTTTACAGAAAATGTTTATTAACCTTTCACCTAAATGTTTGGAGAGATACCATATTTATGAATTGGAAGATTCGACGTTAAGATATCAGTTTTTCCCCAAGCATATCTATAGATTCAATGCCATTCCAGCATGCTGTCTTGTACAACTTGATGAACTACTTCTAAAATTGATATGCAAATACAGAGGACCTAAAAGAAGTAAAACATTTTTGAAAATGAACAATGTTGGAGGATCTAAACCACCAGATATCAAAATTTAAGAGGAAGCCATAAAAGGCCAGAGCAATGTGGTAATGGCAATATAAATGCACACAGAAATCAATAGAACAGAATAAAGTTCAGAAAAACTCCATAGATGCATGACTAATTGCTTTCGGCAATTGTTCCACAGTAAGAGAGAGAAAGGATAATCTTTTCAACAAATGATATAGGAACAACTGGGTTTTTTAGTTGAAAAAAAATTATTTTCAATTCCCAAACTCATATGGCTCATAACAATGAACACAACTGGTTCAGGATAAACAGAAAAGCTAAAAATTTAAACCTTCTAGAAGAAAGTATAGGAGAAAATTTTTGCAGTCTTGAAGTAGGTAATGATTTCTTGAATAGAACATGAAAAAGTACTAATTATGAAAGAAAAAAAGTGAAAAAATTGGATTTCATCAAAATATAACCCATTTTTCTCTCTTGAAAGTCCAAAGTGATTACCAACACACTAAAACTTCCAGAGAATCCTTCAATTAAAAATCTTGTTTTACGTTGTTTGAGTTATTTCTCAAATTTATCGGTCTAGGAACCATTTGGCAGTAGAACATCAATTACTCTTTTATAGAAATTGTATGCCTGAAAACACAGTTGCAAAATGCTATGGAAGACACATTACTTTCTTCTGGAATAGACTCCATTATCAATGTTGATTGAGGGAGAAAAGCCACAATAGTCAAATAATTATTATTGCTATGAAATATGCTCTGTGTTTGATTCACTTACATTTTAGTATGATGTTTTTAATATTTGGGAGCTCTAAACATTTCTCTATGGCAATAAACATTATTTTAAACAATATTTTGTGATAGCTGTACAACTTAATTAACTATTCGCCTACTAATAGTTGTTTACAGCCTGATTTGTTTTTTATTAAAATGAAGTGCTCATATAAAATTTGGTTGGAAAATTTCAAATTTAAACTTAGATCACACTCACCCTGGTTAAAGGGGTCTAAACAATATTGCCAGGAAAAGGGTTTAGTTTTACAAAGTCTGACAAAAAAATTCACTTTATGTTTCCACTTTATTTCTAGACGAAGTGGGCACAGAGAAACTAGGCAATTCATATTTAATGAAATGGCCAAATAATGGCAGCCCTCAGAACAAACTGATGCTTTCGGAAGTGACAAGCTATCTAAAATTCCTCAGTTGTAGATCTTAAGCTAAAAGAGACAATAATGGTTACATTCCAAAACAGCCCCAGGAAGGACACATCAAAAGCCAGCATTGTATTAATTAAACAAATGACAAAAGTAACCACTCTTGTTCAGTTGAAACAGCAAGTTCTAATTTTTTTCTTTTAATTTTAGATAGGAGTAATATCATACCTATTTGGATTCTTGTCCAATATTGCACATAGTAAATGGTGCTATGTTCCAAGAAAGCATTTCAAAATTTACTGTTGACTGCATAAACTCAGAAATTCATGCAAACACTGAAAGGTCATTTTCCTGAAAAGTGGCTTTCAAAAGGGAGGGTTGGCATTATTGTTCTGTTTGAAACATGAGTAAGAAATGAAGTTATAGTGAAATCAAAGGAAAATCTTATTTTTGCAAAGTTAACTTTTATGTTCAAACATAGTGAAAATATGACAAAATTGCCACCATTAAGAAGCTTACAAAATGCTGTGGTTGATTTTTTGTAGGTTAATATAACTGCATATAGTAGTCTGTAGATAACCCTATACAAAAATGCTTTGTTAGAATTTTCTATCACAAGTACTTTGAGGTAATATCACAACATCATCTTAATTGGCCAGCATCTTCTCTATGATTGTTTAGTGGGAATTTTCATGCCATATGTATGCTAATTCTTGTGTACTCAAAAATGGAGAGAAAAAGAAATCCTGGAATTAAAGGCTCAAAGACTCTGATCTGTTTAAGCAAGTACCATTACTTATACAAATTTATCTCACAGATGTAGGCCCACTGAGATAAGATATTGTCTGGTGGTGTCAGCATGATGCAATTGGAAAATATAAAATTGTGAAATACTCTAATGTGGGCCTAGTTTTAAATCAATGTGGCATCAGTGGGCTATTTATTCATTTGGGAACAAGAGATTCAAGATAAACTTATCCAGGATCACATAGATATTAAGTGGTGAATCCAACATGTGAACCCGTCTCTATAGCAAAGTCTCCTCTTTGCTAATATTTTGCAAGTTCACTGAGGATTGGCCAGTACATGACTAACAACTGTTATATTATTTACTGCCTACCCCGTGGCAGCTATACCCTTGTGGCTTAATATGCATCATCGTTAAACCTAAAACTAAACTCTAAAAGATCTGAGTTATTTTTGTATGGCGAAACTGCAGTTCAATAAGTAATGTGCCAAAGGACATATAGTTAGAGAAATAACACAAAGTACCATTTTCATAATTCCACTTGTGTTTTAGTAACACAGATTTACATATACTTTCTTGGCAACTGAATCAATAAACAACCATAGGACAAAAAAAATAATAGCCAATTAAAATGTTCTTGTGATATTACTTCAAAGTAATTGTGAAATTAATATTGTTTTTTTTTCTAGGAACCTATAAAGCATTCAACTTTATAAATGAGCCATATGATGTTTTTTTGTAGTCTGAATTTAATAGTCTTTAATATGTAGAGAAAAATAAATCATGTCTGCACGTGAAGTTCCAATAAAAAAAATCTCAAAATAAGTAGCTTTTGTTGGATAGCTTTTTTAATCAACATAGAGATAGATAATACATTGTTATTTTGACTTGCAAAGGA
The DNA here is from genome assembly GCA_004027555.1 of Craseonycteris thonglongyai. Classification (NCBI taxonomy): domain Eukaryota; kingdom Metazoa; phylum Chordata; class Mammalia; order Chiroptera; family Craseonycteridae; genus Craseonycteris; species Craseonycteris thonglongyai. Next base: position 4,283 of record PVKE010023922.1, on the reverse strand, counting down.
AATGAAAAGATCAAATATCAACCTTACATACTTGATGGCTGAACCTTAAAGTAATTGCCTACAAAATCAAATACCAACTCCTTGGGCCATTATTAAAAAAGCTTGCCATTAGCTGATCCACTGAGTTTCATCTCTCTTTGTAAACTTGTCTAATTATACAAGCACATCGTTTTGCCATCTCCTACTCCTGTCCCTTCAAATGTGCCTCCTTAGCTCTTTTTCTAGTTAAATTGTGACACATTAAGCCATATCTTCTTTCAAAAGATTTCCCCTTCAAGAAGAATTTCCACGTTGACGCCAATTCACGCCCTCCTTTCTCTAGAATTGGTCCTTTGCATTTTTTGTGTATTGGCACATGCTTGCCCTCCAGCTATTTTGGGTGTGTATCTGTTTCCTCACTGAGAGGGCGGTAGCAGCTTGGCCATAGCAGCTTGGCCGTGATTAGCCTCTCAGAAACCCGATGAATGTCTTAGAGCTGTAACAGAGTGAAGAGAAAAAAGGATGTTGGTTTGTTCAATAATCCTGCCCTGCTAGTGCTAGTTTTAGGAATAGAGTGCCTGGTACATGGCAGACAGTAAGTATATGCTAGGAACATGGAGCTTTGGGGAGGAGAGACAGAGACAGACAGACAGACCTGGGTTCAAATACTAAATTTATGGTAATTTAATCATTTAATTTCTATATGATCCTCGACAAGTCCATTTTAGCTGCAGGTTCCACATTTAAAATGTTGACAAGCATATCACACTTCCCAAGTGTAAAAATGCGCTTAAGATAATTGACATGATCAAGCTTTCATTGGTGTGAACAGGTGAGGTCTGGTTGTTACTAGCAAAGGATAGCCACATCCTTGTTAGGAGGCCCCACCATATAAAATTGAGCAAATTGAATATGGTTCGGGCTTCTGTTACGTGATTTGAGCGTTTAATAGTATTAGGACTGTATGATATCACGTGTCCTGCTTCTCAATAGCTGAATCAAATAACTGATATTCTATTCAGACACTTTTCCCTGGAAAGTGCATGAAGGGGCACCACCACCTTGTTTCTTGATCTTACTGGGAATCACTGGTATTTTAACCTTAAATGTAATTTTGGCTGTTAGTTAGCAAATATTCTTTATGATATGAATGAAGTAAGTATATGCTCACTTAGTATCATTTTAATAAAGAGGAGTTGTCAGATTATTAAATGCCTTTGGTACCACTGAGATTACCTTGCAAGTGAATGTTGGTTTATATAAATAATATGTTACAACACGCTTTCTCCTTTGATATATTTAAATCAAATTGTATATAAATTCTAAGCTTCAGCGATGCATGATCTCATGCCAAGGACATTAGTTCATCCTGGCTCATTACTATTGTTTTCCAGTTTCCTGTGCTTAGTGTGCAGGCTCACTTGGCTCAGAGCCTTGTCTGCCTGCCCTGTTTGAAGTGATGGCTTCATGACGGCGGTAGAGTCCCCATCGCACCAGCCCCACAGAACTGCTACTGCCCTGTTGACTGGCTGTGAGCCAGTGCTTGATCATCACCATTTACTGCTCCCTGAAGTCAGGGCTTAGGAACAACACTGCTCAGTTACAGCACATGCTTGAGGCCTGGGGTAAACTCACGTCTCACGCTCACGTGATACTCACCATACTCTTCCAGTCAGGTGTGAAGGTTGTCTAGAAATTATGATTTGACTCAAGGGTTTTAAAAAAGTAATTTTTTAAATCAACTCTTCAACCAAGCACAGTTATCAAAAGAGATTTGCAAACTGATAAGAATGAGAAAAGCCGGTGTAACAAGTTTTCTGTTGTACCCTGGAGTTCGCATCTGTAATATCAGTGTAGGATGATCCCCTCCGTCCCCACCCCCACAGTCCTCTGCCCCTCTCCTGCCTCCCTCTTTCCCTCTTGCCTCCAAGTTCTGCTCTGCTTTCAGAAGGGAAATGAGAAATGCCATAGATTTAAAGATCTATTTTGTTCATATTGAGAAAAATACATGGAAAGCTTCAGAAAGTGGCAATGAGCTTAAATGAGGAAAAAGAAATATTTAGGAGATTCTTTCTTTTACCCTTTATATTGATAGATAGAATGCTGTAGTAAATATGTATTTTTATTAAATAAAAATTCATGTATAAATCATGTAATTAATTTGATTATATGGGTTGTTTAAAGGTATTAAAACAACAAGTTACCGATGCTGTTAATAATTTCCTAGGACTGTGCCATCTTAATTCGCTGGACCAGCTTGAAAACAGAATTTGCGTTGGAGTTCTACTTTCATGAAATAAATAAAAATCATTGCATACTTATTTTTTAAGAGTTGGTATGCTCTTAAACAAGATAGAATGTATTCGGACAATGATTAATATTTACGGGTAATTAAACTGGCTCATAAATCTTTTTCATTCTCAATCTCCTAATTTAGTGATATGCTTAACATTATGAGCTACATGATTTGTTTATGGAAAAACTCAATATCGTAAAGAAAAATTTTTCAGACTCAACTAATGGTTAAAATTCTCATTTTACTACTTAACATTTATCGAGCATTTACACTGCATAGGTACATCATTTTCCTAAAGCAAATGGCCCAGAAAGCCAGAAACATGACATAGACTATTTTCAAGGGTAACAATATTATGGCTAGATTTGGGAGCTCTGTCTGGAAAAATAACACTGTAACCTACAAACATGTCAACACTGGAAAGGCACTACTGGTAGCCCTGAAGGATTCAGACGTCTAATATAGTCAGTCTTCTAGGAACAGCAGGGGCAATGCCCTGAGTGGCATGGTCTCCCCTACTGTGAGACACATGGGTCAAACTTTGGTAGGAGTCACCAGTCCATGGTATCCTCTGAATCAAAAGCCAAGAGTCCTTTACTTTGTGCCAAGTCTTTGAGGGGGAATGAGTTGCTGTGCGGGTACAACGGCAGTGACAGTGGCTGAATCAGGCAGCAACGGTGGCATCTGGGTAGAGAAGCCTCCATTCGTAGATTCCATGCAGTCTTATCAGAAAACAAGCCCTCACCATGGGCATCTACATGTGTAATTCAGAAAGTCTCATCATTAATCATGATTTTTATTTCTAAAGTTCAGGGCCACAAAGAGAGCTATCTTTAATCAGCCAGACTAAATACCTAGGCCATTAACAAAGGTCAAAAGTGAATGAAAGTATAACAGGCTTCACTGAGGGAGTATTGGACAGAGCTATGAGAAATGCCTTGAGCCCTGTAACTGAGCAAAGTAACCATGTGCGGTTTTTATCCTGCATAGCTAGGATTACGGCTGAACTGCGGATGCAATCCAGTAGACATCACCGGGCTTCAGCCTGGTTGAATTGTAAGCAAATTAGGCCTAAGCATTTAGGGGGGTCACCTTGATCAAGAAAATCCAGTGGCTTTGCTTTAAGCAGCAGGCAAAGTTTCTCCCAGTGGGAGAGCTGTGACTCTTTCTTGCAGTGTCAGGAAGCCACGGAACCAGACCAGTTGCATTCTTGAATTTGACAAGTCAGGCTTTATGCACCCTTCCTTCCCGCCTTTTGGTTATGGAGTTGGAGTTGAACCACCTCAAAATGAAAATAGCAAACCAGAGAGATACAAGGGTTCCTTGAGTCCATTTTTGAGGAGAATTCTAAAGTAAGCTAATATCAAGACGTGAATGAGTGGTGATGAATCCAAAACCCAGGTGCCCTGCCCAGCAGGAGCTGCCCGCCTCTGCCCGAGTCTTCAGTTGGCAAAATTATCAGTTGTAGAGACTCAAAGGAGGCTTCACTCTAAATTTTACTGATTTCCTTGTTCAACATTCCTGTATATTTCTCTTTAGCCTAGATCCAATTTTATTAAGTCATATTTTCAAAACAATTTTTTTTAGGTGGCAAAATTTCTTTGCCTATTCCCTTTTTTTAATGCTATTTTGACTATATAACTTAAGATTTATAATTATTTTTCCTAGAGGAATTTTACATATTATTAAAGACTAAAAAGCACATATTGTTAATTACAAGTGCAAAGAAAGAGCTTACTTGTATGCTTGGGTAGTTTTCTAAGAGCTAGAGTACTTTTTTTTAAAGATTTATTTATTTATTTTTATTGTTTTTGACAGAGAGAGAGAGAAACAGAGACAGAGACAGAGAGAAAGGGGAGGGCCCAGAACAGTCTCCATAGTTGTACATCATCGGTTTTTTCACATAGTTTCATTCCACAGGTGGGCAGAGCTGCACAGGGCAGGAACAGGGCCGGGGTCTCACCCCAGTGAGAACTGAACTGGGGGAGCTCCCCAGTTCAGAATATGG